>JAXCGZ010014352.1:0-25805 GCA_037179515.1 Halocaridina rubra | reverse complement strand
CTTAGGTAGCTCTGCTTGTGTTCTGAATCACATTCTTCCACGTCTCTCTCTCTCTCTCTCTCTCTCTCTCTCTCTCTCTCTCTCTCTCTCTCTCTCTCTCTCTCGCTCTCTCTCTCAGATTTTGTGATGTCATAGATTTGTTTTCACGCTAGTGTTTGTGCTTCAGTGCTTGTATGTATGTATCTGAGAGTTTGGTACCGACTTGTCTCTCAATTGCCCAGGTGACGCACTGGTAGAATACGCGGTTCTGGTAGATACTAGTGCGGGTTTTTATTTACTATTATTATTATTATTATTATTATTATTATTATTATTATCATCATCATCATCATCATCATCATCATCATCATCATCATCATCATCATCATCATCATCATCATCATCAATAATATTAGGCCAGAATACTTCCGTCATGTTCCCCTGTAAGTCGTAAGAGTCGACTAAATGGGTCGGAGCTAGAGGCTTTCCTTTGTATTTTCTCTTCCCAAAGGGTCAAGGTATTTTGCCTCTACTCAGCCACACTCCTTATAAGGGGGAAAGTGGCTTATGTATTGAATATATGTATCGTAGCGTAGTGGTAAAATGCTCGACTCGGGAGATGACGGACCCGCCTTCGAACCCACGGTGGATCGGTAGGAAGGGGATCCAGCCTTCATTCCCCAGCTTTAATCCGATTGTGTCCACCCCCATATGGGGACCAATAGTAACACATAAAACGTAAAAGATATTATTATTATTATTATTATTATTATTATTTTTATTATTATTATTATTATTATTATTATTATTATTATTATTATTATTATTACTACTTCCCCTGAGGGAACGGTAAGAATACTTTCTCCGTGTTCCCCAGCGTGTCGTAAAAGTCGAATAAATGGGGCGGAGTGAGGAGACTGGGAATCCCCTCTTCTGTATTTTCTTTATCCAAGGTGTCAGAGTATTTTCTTTGACTCAGCCACCTCCCTTATATGGGGGACTATGGCTTTGTTATATGGATGGATTATTATTATTATTATTATTATTATTATCATTATTATTTTTATTATTATTATTATAATAATTTTTGTTATTAATATTATTATTAAAAACCCCTGGGGGAGGGGGGGACTAAGAATACTTCCTCTGTGTTCCCCTGCGTTTCGTAAGAGTCAGCTAAATGAGGCGGAGCGAGGGGACTGGGAATCCACTCCTCTGTACAGGTAATTTCTATTCCCAAACAGTCAAGAGTATTTTGCATTGACTCAGCAACTCCCGTTGTAAGGGGTGTATTGGCTCATGTATATATAGATAGGTTATTATCATGATTACTATCACCATTATTATTATTTTATTGTCTTCATTGTTGTTCCGGTTTTACGTCACGGACTTTCTTTTATACCAAGGGCTAGGACGGTTGCCTTCTTGCGAAGGACTTGTTTTGGCAGATGTAATCCTTACCCTGAGTGGATACCCTTGCTAACCTCAGACCGTGACGGGGAGCGAACCCTCGACCTGACGCCTCAGAATCGCGGACGCTACCGCCTGAGCCACGGTGACTACATTTTATTGTCTTCATTATTGTATAAAGATATTCTTTATTATTATCGCTATAGAAAGAGAAAAAATTCTTCTGATAAGGTCTAAGTCATAAGCTTCATCTCTAGATTAAGTCGTCTATATGTGTAAGTGAGTGGTGGGAGTTTAACGCAAGTAGGCCAACAGAGAGAGAGAGAGAGAGAGAGAGAGAGAGAGAGAGAGAGAGAGAGAGAGAGAGCGCAAGTGCCCTCTTTGGCGTAGGCGATACATTGAGAGTACTCCACCGATAAGAGAGAGAGAAAATACATGGTTGTTGATAACACGAGACAGCTTCTGCTTGATGTCACTCAGGGGAAGGGAAGGGGAGGGGAGGGGGATGAGGAAGGTACTAGACTATTAAGAGTGTTACTTTTATTCATTTGAAGATATGATATATATATATATATATATATATATATATATATATATATATATATATATATATACATATATATATATATATATATATATATATATATATATATATATATATATATATATATGTATATATATGTATATATATATATTTTATATATATATATATATATATATATATATATATATATATATATATATATATATATATATATATATATATATATATATATATATATATATATATATATATATATATATATATATATATATATATATATATATATATATATATATATATATATATATATATATATATATATATATATATATATATATATATATGACGATGGTTAGGTAAATTATCTTGGTCATAAGTTCCCGTACGGATCCTAGCCATAGAACCGCGTCAGACTCGTTTATGAAATCCATTTGTGTGTGTTTAGCTAACTAACAATATGGTATCCTAGGTTTACACTGTTTAAGAAATCGGGCCCTAGTGTGCTAGCTTTCCAAGTTCAAACAGTCATCATCAAGCTTTTGATGCTACACTGTGGAGATGAATTCTCCTGGAAAAAGACGATGGTTTGAAATAGTATTGCCACATGGGTTAGATTTAGAAAAAAAAAGTGAATTCTCAACAATGAAATTTGAAGTCTTATTATTCCATGTTGCTTCACCAAAGAGTCTTCTTATGCCCAAGATAATTTACTTAACCATCGTCATTTTCAATGTGCATTTTTCAATAGTTTAATATTCAAAGGTATGATGATGAAGGCTTGGTCTTCGTAAGCTAACTCAGCTAAGGTCACCTGGGATTTCTGGTGACAAGAGATGTGATACCTCTATGAGTGAAGATATCTCGGTACGTACTCCTCAGAGCATACATATGAAGCACAGTGTCTCTCCCATATATGTATGTGTGTATGTATGTATGATGTGATACCTCTATGAGTGAAGCTATCCCGGCACTTTCTCCTCAAGAAAAACATTTGAAGCACGGTGTCTCTCCCATATATGTATGTATGTATATGTATGTATGTATGTATGATGTGATACCTCTATGAGTGAAGCTATCTCGGTACTTTCTCCTCAAGAAAAAAATTTGAAGCACGGTGTCTCTCCCATATATGTATTTATGTATGTATGTATGTATGATGTGATACCTCTATGAGTGAAGCTATCTCTTTACTTACTCCTCAAAGAATACATTTGAAGCACGGTGTCTCTCCCATATATGTATGTTTGTATGTTTGCTTGTATGTATGCATGTATGTATATATATGTATGTGTGCACATACACATGTTCAGGAAAGAACTGCAATAGGAGGAAATTAGAGATTTATCACATATCTCAAGTTACAATGTGACTAAGAGTACAATGATATTCCTAGGATATCACTTTAGCAGTTGCCCATCTGTGAGCTTTCGAGGACGATGCTGGTTTCATTATTAGTCTGTTTATTTATTTGTATTTGCTTTTGTCTGTATTTAGTAATTTTTTTGTTACGTTACGATCGTTTAATGTAAGTTCATTTGATGGTTATTATTATTATTATTATTATTATTATTATTATTATTATTATTATTATTATTATTATTATTATTATTATTATTTTAACTTTTATTATATGTATTATTTATTACTGTTTTATTTTCTTTTGTTAATGAACTGTACTTAATTTAGATAATTAAATTTACTGTCTGTCAGCATCACTTAAATAATCCCTTTTTAATTCTTCAATATTTTTTCCGACTCATGTTAATAATATCTTGACGTCTATTTATTACAAAATGTCTGTTCGTTTTGATGGTGAGGCTTTTAATGATCACGTTGATAATGATGTACACCATCAAAGTGAAGAGAATGATGACTTTAATGATGATAATGAAGGTGATTTGAAAAGTGATTAAAAATACTTCGATGCTAATTTTATTGGTTGTCTTAATATATTTGTGCTTATATATGTGTTTGTCTGTATTGATATTGCGTCTATAATGATATATATATATATTTTTTTTATTGGTATTGATGAAAACCTAGCGCAACTACTTTCAATATCTCGGCGTATCAGTGTATGACTCGCTACTCAAAAAAAGTCCCTTGTCCGACTACTCGTTAGATAGGTCTAATTACATCACCTTGTCAGAACCGCTTCATGATGACGAAGAAAGTGAAATTTATGGCTACACTGTGGTAGTCCCTGAGAACTCAGCATGCACAGTGACAATACTATGAGATGTAGTTGGAATAGTTTGGAATAACGTCCCATTGAGCTCAGGCTACGATAATGCAGCACTGTCTCGTCTTACATGAGAGCTGCGGATCGGGTATTATTCCTCTTACTGAAACTAATTTCTTGAAGACTGTTTTACAGTTGACTTATCATATCTAATGGTGTACTCACTTAGCCTTCTTAGCTAGCATAAGCGTCCACATGAGGGCTAATAATGATGATAATGGTGATGATGATGACGATAAGTCTACTTGAGATTTAATTAGTTGTATCGGTTCAAGTATCGAATTTAGGTGTATCGGTTCAAGGATCGAATTGCCTGCTGACTTTTATAATTGCTTAGAAGGGAAGGGAAACTTGTTTGACTTTTCGAGTTTTTGCCTTGTTTGTTTGTTACTTACTTGTGTCCTTTGAATTTTTTTTTTTTTTTTTTTTTTTTGCATGTTAACGTGTTTTTAGTTATTGTTGCTCT
The DNA here is from genome assembly GCA_037179515.1 of Halocaridina rubra. Lineage (NCBI taxonomy): Eukaryota > Metazoa > Arthropoda > Malacostraca > Decapoda > Atyidae > Halocaridina > Halocaridina rubra. The sequence goes on along the minus strand of JAXCGZ010014352.1, from coordinate 21,164 downwards.
CTCTACTGGCGAGCTGAGTATTACGCTTTTTTAATACAGGAATGAAAATGCAATAATACCTATGGAAACCGTTTTGCAAAACTTGATACATATACTTACACATATATGCTCCAGTGCATATATTGACGCATACACATACATACATATTCCGTCGCATACAGACATACACATACATGCGTACTCCGTCGCATACAGACATGCACATAAATGGCACATGCATATGCTTGCATACATATACTCTAACACACATATATGCATGTATATTCTCTGACATGCAGGCGCATATACGCATATATTCTGACACACATACACGCATACACACCTTACATGCAGTCATGTACACATGCTTTTAAAAAAGGGCGTTGACTGGCTGAACTAGCAAACAAAAAATGCGAACAGGTAAACTGCCGTTACCAAACATAATTGCACTTGGCAAAAAGTCGTTAATTGGAGTCTGTCTGCCTCTGGCTTCAATTTTTGTTGCAAATATCTTCCATTTTCGTCGAAAAGATATTGCATTTTATTGATAAACTACTGAAGCACACTTACATGTACACATTTATAGTGTAAAATTATCCCTTGATTGGAGTTGATCAAGTGATGAAACTCTAATAGAGAACTGTAAGAATGCCTCGTCCGTGTTCCCCTGCGTGTCGTAAGGGTGAACTAAATGGGGCGGAGCGAAGGGATTGGGAATCCTCTTCTTTGTATATTCCCCCTACAATAAGTCAAGTTATTATTTTGACTCAACCACTTCCTTATATGGGGGATTATGCCCCCCCTTTTTTATAGATAGAGATGATAAATATCACAGATTCAAACAGAACCTGACCTAGAGACGGGGAGTTATGGTGTTATTGTATTAAAAGAAATGAAACCGGAGGCGAGGAAGTACGAATATAGGACACTTTCCCGTAGATACCATTAGGCAAATACAATTAGGTAAACGCACACACATGCACAAACACATAAAGGTTTGATCTTAAAGATTTTTTTTAATGTTTGTATGTTTGTTTGTTGTAATTATGTGTTTTCACCTTGACATGCAACTCACATAAAATAATTTTACCATCCTCGACCTTTGCACACAGACTACGCTGACCTGTATATGTTTGTAGGTCACGGGAGCGCTTTATTTGAGTTAGTTTGGCCAACTTGTGATATGATCACGCCATTTTGCATCGAACAGATGTTTCCATTTGTTTTTGTTAGTAAAATCAATGTAATTATTAGATACTCTTCAGAAAAAGGCAATTAGCTGATCATATGAGAAGAACTTTAAATTTTTATTAGTATGGTAATAGTCACAGATATTATTCTCTGTATTTTACTCTTGTTTTTTGTTTTGTCAATAACATCTTTAATTTTATATTGATATAAATTTGGTTAAAGATGGCGGCTTTGGAAACAGTTGGCCAAACTTTCGGTCACAGGAAAAGGCAGTTTATTGGTATAGAGAGATCCCAGTGACCTTCGTGGGCAACTGAACTTCACTGGCTGCAATAAAATTCCAGTGATTTATTGCTTTTTCTGAAAAGGACTCTGGAAAATTGATAAACGGTTTGATAGCTGGAGACCTGAATAACAATGAATATATAGCTCAATAAATAGAAGGATATTTTTTGAAGAGTACTTGACGGCACTTTTATATATATATATATATATATATATATATATATATATATATATATATATATATATATATATATATATATATATATATATATATATATATATGTAAGTGTGTTCAAACTCTCTCTCTCTCTCTCTCTCTCTCTCTCTCTCTCTCTCTCTCTCTCTCTCTCTCTCTCTCTCTCTCTCTCTCTCTCTCTCTCTCTCTCTCTCTCTTCTGTTGCATTCAAAACTTATAGTTACCTATAGATTTTTATCAGGGGATAGGAAACTGCTTATTACAGTACTCTCGTATATAACATTAATTGTTTGTGAGGATTGCATTAATATCATTGGAATAATAGTATGTAAGTTACAGCTCTTGCAAGTAAATATTAGATGTCTTTATCCCCCTCCCATTCGACTGGGGACTAATTATCTGCATTATGGAACTGTACACAAACATTTAATCACCGATTGTCCCATCGTAAGTTCTAGAATATTGTATATCGAGAAAAAACTCTTTAACACTAACTTGCTTTATCTATTAACTGTATCACAGCAGTATACAGAAAAAGGCGTTTGTTTTTTTAAGCTGCATTTGCAAAGCTGCTGCTGTAGGAAAAACAAAACAGTCACTGGAATTTGTCTGTATATACAGAGCTGCATCACAAGAAGTGAAATTTCATTGGCTGTGCAGCCTGCGTCTGAAGAGCTGCAATACACAAAAATTAGCTGCGTTATTAGAAGAAATATGTCATTGGCTGGTGTAACCTGCATCATCAGAGCTGCAGTAAACAGAAATTGAAAAAAAATTAAAAAGATTGTCTTACTCTTCCAGCTGGACGCTGCGTCGGTAAGCCACGCGACAGTCCGCGAGCGAACGACAGAAAAAAAATATTCTGATTCTCTTAACCTGGAAAAACAAGAGTGCAGTACAAAAAACTAAAGTGATTTGATATATCCATACCTATAGTCTGTAACTCTGCTGTGCGACCAAAATTAATGTGATTATTTTTTATTTTACAGAAAAAAAGCCATTTATCTGATGATTAAATCATATATTTGAAGTAATTTAGTGCATGCCAACACCATGTCACATTTCATCCCACATATCAGATGAACACCTTATCGTACTACATCAATGAGGCTGCAATGCAAGGAGAGCTTTGCCATGTACTCTACTAGCCATTATCAATACAATAGAGTAGGTGCCCTTGGGAATAACCGCTTGTTGATTTAATTATTTATTTAGGTAGTCTCCGTGGCAAAATGGTAGCGTCTTGAACTCTGAGGCGGCAGGTCGAGGGTTCGCACCCCGTCACGGACTGAGGTTAGTAAGGCCATACACTCAGGGTAACGATTACATCTGCCAAAACAAGTCCTTCGTAGGAAGGCAACCGTCCTAGCCCTTAGTAGAAAAGGGAGTTCGTGATGTAAAACCGAATCCATCCATCCAAGATTTAATTATTTATTTAGATAGAGAAGAGAGGAACAGGTATTGTTGCCAATATTCCACATAAATCCACAGACGATTAACTACCTCATGAGTGATGCCATCACCCTCTTCATCTGATCTTTACATGACTGTAGCGAACTTTAAGGAAGTCTCGGACATGAGACCTCCTTGGTGTGAACCAGTCGATATATCCCCGGAGCTACCGTGGATATAAATTGCTTTTCTCATAAATGATGTTGTTAGCTATTGCTTAACACTTCACTGAATGCCCGATGCCAATATAAACACGGGGTCAGAAAAGGTCAAGGAGGAGCTGTTGGTTAGAGAAGTTTAATATTTATTCTGTCCATCATCGTCGGGTGTATTTCAAGCCCTCCCTTCGCTTCCCTTTGATGGTCTTGGCCATGTCGTTGGGATGTTTGTTGCTGGAGTTCTTGTAATAAGATCTTGCATTAATCTAGCGTTTGTTGTTTAATTTTGCGAACACTCATTTGTAGTGATGCTTTACCTTCTGTCTGTTTAGCAGCTTAGCACTATAATGATATGAATGCGATAACTGGTATTATGATTGACTATTATTATTATTATTATTATTATTATTATTATTATTATTATTATTATTATTATTATTATTATTATTATTATTATGCATACATATACATGGCCCCATTCCCTCTTGTAAGGGAGTTGACCAAGGCAAGAATCACCCATTCATCACAATCCACACATACTTTAACTACTCCTGTTAGCTCCTTGGGGATATTTTACCCCCATGTTGGAGGGATAGAATGCTTCTTCCGCGTTTCCCCTCAGTGCCGTAAGAGTCGACTAAATGGAGTGGACCGGGGATTAAGATTCCCCTCCTCTGTATTTTTTATCCTATTAGTGGCCAAAAAAAATGGTGGGGGGTATTCTGGCAGAAGAGATCCAGCCAGAACCCTGGCAATTGGGAATCTGAATGTGTATTATTATTATTATTATTATTATTAGTAGTAGTAGTAGTAGTAGTAGTATTGTTTTTATTATTATTATTATTATCATAAGCCAAGCTACAAGCCCAGCTGGAAAAGTAATAGACTATATAAGCCATTGTCGGTGTCTACAAACAAACAAACAAACATTTATTTCCATTTGTACAATGGCTATTAGTTTACAAAATTAAGAGTAACTTATAAGTAGACATGTAATTGAACAAATAGGTAAGAGGGTAATACATGCAGTTAAAATAAATATAGCTTTCCTTAAAAAATAATGATACTGTAATAAATTGTTTCAACAATAATGTTAATAATAAAGTAGTGATAATAACACTCGTTACAGGATCGTTATTATCGGCATCATCACCATATTTGTATTCCTTACAATGAGAATAATTAGTTCTTAAATTAGTGAAGAAAGAAGGCGATATCAGTTTATATATAGAGTGGTTAATGTTTAGGGAAATTGCATTCAATCATAAAGTTTAATTAGTGTGTGAGCAGGAACTATTTGTCCAAAAGAAAACTATATATTTGCCTTTGAAAGCTGTGAAAGAGGATGCATTTTTAAGATGCTCTGGAATATTATTCCAGAGTGTTGGCCCTTTAATAGTGATCATCTTTGAACCTGTTTTTGTGTTTTTTTCTCTGAATAAAGAGCTCACTACTCTGTTTTGTGTTGGTTCCCCTTATATCCCTCACTGCTTTGAAATTATATAGTCATCTAGGATACTGATATTCGAAATATTATATACAAAAACATAAATAGCATAGGCGACCTTGTTTTCTGCCTGCAGCCACCCAAGTTTTTTGAGAGCTGGTGTAATGTGGTCATATTTTTTTTTTACTCCTCCCAGGGCAACTCGAGCTGCAAAATTAATAAGCTTCTGTATTCAGTTTATCTGAGTCTTATGGTAGATCCCCAAACAGTTGTGCAGTAATTAATGTGACTTAGGGCTGGAGATTCAACAACCGTTATTCGAGTGGTAGTCTCAAATTTGTCTTTTATACGTGATAAGTACATTAGTGTTCCTGTAACCTTTTTGCATACTTTATCTATGTGGGAATCAAACAACATGTAGTAACAAAGTTAATTCCTAGATTTTTTACTGTTTTGCTAGGTGTTATGATATTGCCGCAAAAATTATTTGTTGTGTTTTCTGGAACCAATAAACATGCATTGTATTTTACTTTAGATAATTATCAGCCCAATTTCTTGAAAATAGGTTTTAATTTTTGACAGAGTGTTTTCTGCTCTTAAGGTTAGCTCTGGGAGATTATTAATATCACCACTAAGGAGTAGTTGAGTATCATCTGCATATTGTACAACTAGACAGTCAGAAATGAAAGAAGATAGATTATTTACGTAAATGGAGAAGAGGATAGGCCCAAGTACTGATCCCTGTGGAACACCATATGCTACATTTTTAGGAGTAGAGATAACGCTGTTAAGACGGATAGATTGCTTGCGATTAGATAGTTACTCTCTAAACCAGCTCGGGTCAATATTTATTAATAAGAATTTCATGGTTTACACTGTCGAAGGCTTTAGATAAGTCTAATAATACAAGCAGAGATTTTTTCATATCAGTATTATGGTGAATTCTAATTGTAACGTTGAGGAGTGCAGTTTCCGTCGAGAGTTTCGGTCTGAAACCATGTTGGTTAATAGTAAATAGTCTATTTGATTCTAAATATGACATAAGTTGGCATGCAACAATTTTTTTCTAATATTTTAGAGAAAATGGGTAGCAGGGAAATGGGACGATAGTTTGTCACATCTTCTCTGTCCTACTTTTTATGCAGAGGTATTACATGTGATTTTTTCCAAGAGTTAGGAAACTTTTTAGTAACAATGGAAGTGTTCATAATAGTTAGAATATAAGATACAATCATGGTTAGAGCATCTTTGATGAACTGAAATGGTATACCATCTGGACCATAAGAGCCAGAGTTTCTTAGTCTCTTTATGGTAAGAATTAGGGTAGCACAATCGATAGGATTTATCTTGAAGTACTTTCTTATATTTACATTGAAAGAATTGTCATTTAAGTAATTTCTCATGTTCACTGTGTTGATGTTTTCTTGTGTTTTCTCATATGTATTTTTCCCAACATTAGCAAAGTAGCTATTAAAGTTTTCCGCTTTGTCTTTCAACTCCGTAATATTTTCATAACTTTCTGATGTAGTCTTTCCATTTGGTCTCATGCTTCATATCACTTTCCATGCTGCCGCTGTATCATGTTTAGTCATTAAATTGTTTTTTGTAAAACAAATTTTTTTTTACTTATATCAATGAGATATGACATGTTTCTTTTCTACTTTATAAAGTTCACGGAGAGTCATATCATATCTATTGATTTTCAGCTCTTTTTGTATTTGATTACTGATTTTCATTAGCCAGGGGGCTGATGGGGGGGTTATTTTTCTTGTTACAATGGGTGCACAACTATCTAAGCATTCAAGGAAGACTCTTGTTAGAATTTCAACCTGCAAATCGACGTTATCTGTGTTTATTATGCCATTAAGTACATTTCTCTTGTTGATTAATACTTCACAAAAGAAGAGGCTTCATTTTGGGCTTGTTTATGTTTAACATAGCAATGTTGAGCTCGTGATCTGCAATTGGGCAGGGAACTACGCCCCAATAGGGTATACTTTCCACTTTATTTGTTATTATCAGATCTATCAGAGTCCTAGAATTAGGGGTTATGCGAGTCGGTATTGTCACTATTTGTGTTAACTTCACAGTGTTGATCACCTTTTTCATTTTGTTATCTGCTGAGAGCAAGTCATCATTAAAGTCACCAATTATGTATACGGGTTTATGGCACACACAGATAATTCTGGATGTTTCTCGCAGATGACTGAATGAGCTGGCAGGTGCTTTTGGGTGACGGTAAAGACACCCTACAATGAAAGATGGAAGTTTCTGATACTGCACAGTGATCCATATATCTTCGAGCTCTTCAGTTTTTTTCTAGACCTTTGGTTATTTCTGATGCACTGATATAATTTCTAACATATACAGACCCTACCCCCTCGGCCACGGTCATTACGAAATATTTTAAACTCTGGGATATTCCTATATTTATTTTCAGTTGTAGGAAGAAGCCATGTTTCACTTACACAGAGGATCTCTATGTTATAGTCTTTTGTTAACATTATTATGATAACAAAATGAGCAAGAAGGGACTGACTGTTCACATGTACTAATGTTACACTCTTATCATGTTTCATCAGGGAGGTATCCGTAGTCATAGTTGTAGTTTGTTCTTGGGCTTGTCCACGATTTATTTCGACTTTGTGATTCCCCTGGGATTTCATTATTGTAGTGTGTTCTGAGGTTAGCCCATGGATCCTGGTGTCTGTACCTGCCGTTGGATGGGTAACGTTGATTTGAATATGTGCCATGGTATGATCAGGCCTTCCCAAAGTGTGTATGCCTTGGTAAGTGTCTAGGGTTGTAAGAGCCATCTTTCCAGGAGAAGTCTCTTGTGAGTGGACGGCGATAAGAGAGGTTTGTATTGTGTCTCTTTTTGTAGTCTCTCTGATAGGGGATCTTTTCATAAGCACTTTTGTTTATTCTGGTATGGCTGTAGTTTGTGATATTTTGTAGATAATCCAGGTTGTGTCCACTGTTTGCCCCCGCGAAATGGCTAGACAATTGTGCCTGTAGGCCATTGATTCCGTATGTAAGCCACGTATTCAAATCCTTTCGATATCATTATTGCGAAGGAGAGCCAATTTGTTTTGCAAGAAAGCTCCTTAATCAAAACTCCTTCAGAGGGAATGCCTTGATTTGTCAAATTATTACGTATCTCTCTCTCAGAGGGGTTGCCAGGAATGCGAATATACATTTGAGCTGTAACCCTTGCACTTGCATTATTGCTCAATAACTACCGGCACAGAAGCGTTTACCACAACTACTTCTGCGAGTACTGATAATAATATAATAATAATAGTAATAATAATAATAATAATAATGATAATAATAATAACTACTATTATTATTATTTTATTATTATATTATTATTATTATTATTATTATTATTATTATTAGTAGTAGTAGGGTAGTAGTAGTAGTAGTAGTAGTAGTAGTAGCAGCGGTAGTATTAGGAAGCGCTTCTGGGTCGGTATTTATAAAACATAGCAGAGCTCTTAATACTCTAAGATTCTTTATACCAAAGGTTCTCAATCCGAGGTTCGCGAACCACCTGAGGTTCACAGGAAGTTTTCCAGGGGTACTTAGATGGCTAACGAAAATGTATTTTAAGGAGAAATTTATTTTAAATTTCTTGTAATGTCGATGCTACAGCTTAATAAAGTCATTACAATTAATTTTTTTTATATCTATAGCAGCAGTACCAGTATGTACTGAATTAGTCTTGCTATATCGCAGTTTCATATTCGGTTTAAGATTAATTGGGGCACGAGCATATAGTTTTATAGCTCGAAGTGTACTTAATGGTAAAAAGTTTGAGAACCCCTCCTTTATACATATCGGCCCTATTGACTTCTTTAAAGGATGTTCCATGGTGAGGAATTACTATCTTTTCATTCTTAAGACAAGTGTTATTTAAGGCGTATTTTATTGGATCTTAAAATGCTTAATATATATATATATATATATATATATATATATATATATATATATATATATATATATATATATATATATATATATATATATATATATTATTTGCAAAATGAAAGTTACCATTCATTTGCATATTGCATAAGTTTTTTTTTTAAATCCTGTTTTTAATTCAAATCGACCTTCGGAGCATCAGAGCATAATTTTAAAGAATTTAATTCTCATCTTAATTGTAAGATTTCAATGATATTATATCATCAGACTTTTTATCTTTGTATAAGTTTCTGTTTCAATAACCAGGAAACTGGAAATAAAATTTATAAAATTTAATCAACAATTTTATTTATTTTTGACATCTAAGGTCGCAGGAATATTAGTAGTCACCATGGCTCAAACGGTAGCGTCCTCGACTCTGAGGCGTCAGGTCGAGGGTTCGCGCCCCGTCATGGTCTGAGGTTAGCAAGGGCATGCACTCAGGGTAACGATTACATCTGCCAAAACAAGTCCTTAGCAAGAAGGCAACCGTCCTAGCCCTTGGTAGAAAAGGGAGTCCGTGACGTAAAACCGGAAGAAGAAGGTCGCAGGAATATTCTTTACATTTATTGGCAATATGTATGTATTTTGTATATGTAGACAATGTACTTTATCCCATAATTGAGTTGGTGATATTTAAAAATCGCATACTGTATATAGTAACTATATGTACTTGTACACCCTTATTGGGGGGGGGGCGTGGTAATTCAGTGGTAGAGCGTGCGAGTGGGGAGGTGACTAATGCTGGTTTGATCACACTGCTGGGCAATAGGAGTGGCATCCAGCCTTAATGCCCCCAGCACCAGCATTTCCATGTCCACTCCCGTTCGGATGGGGACTGATTGTGATACATGAAACTGTGCATATATATATATATATATATATATATATATATATATATATATATATATATATAATAAATAAATATATATATATATATATATATATATATATATATATATATATATATATATATATATATATATATATATATATATACACACTTTTGTACTGACAATTTGCGTTTGGATACAGGAGTGCATTTCTGAGAGTCAATTATCTATGCCTGGCTCTCACGTCTCGACTACCAAATCATCTACATGAGTGTTTGATCACTGTTTTATGTGCTACAATTAACCCCTTTCGACTGGGGGTGGACACAGACAGGTTGTAACTGAGAAATTAAGCTGGAGGCCCTTTTAACACCTTGCGGTCATTTCCCTGTCGAGTGCTCTAACCACTGTGCTCCAGCAGGACTGTGCTGCACCCTCATTTGAATGGGTATAAATTGCACAGTTCATTAAACTATCCACATGATTTTTTTTGAAGATATTCTCAATGTTTCCCTCCAACACTACCCCCGAAGAATAAAATATCCTGATCTTAACCAAACTAAACCTAACCTAACCTCTTACTACCCATGACTCAGAGGCTTGAGTGTGATTCGTAAAATGCTTCAAATATATCCTACACGCTCTGTAAAATGAAAATGGAGGGGAGGGAGACCACAGTACCCCAAAGGGAGGAGACCAACCAGCGGGAAGACCCAAAATGAATCGACTTCCAATCGGACCAGAGACTGATTTACAGCCCCATGAAAACCAAAAGCAAATAAACGGAGAAGGATTAGTTCAGGTGAGGTGATCTCTCTCTCTCTCTCTCTCTCTCTCTCTCTCTCTCTCTCTCTCTCTCTCTCTCTCTCTCTCTCTCTCTCTCTCTCTCTCTCGTCATATTACGTTGGGATCATAAAACAAGAATAGGAAAGGAAAAAATCACCAGGAATAGAAAGAAAAACGGAAACAGATGGAAAAGATAAAGGAAAAGACCTTGAAAATAACGGAGGTGAGAGAAAGGGAATAGGAGATGAAGAAATCATAGTGATAGAGAATGAAGGAGAAGAGATGAAAGAAAGGTAGTTAGAAAATAGAAAAAAAGAAAGAAATGGGAAATTGAGAAGAAATAGGGCGTAAAAACAGAAATTCACCAATGGTAGTCTCCGTGGCAAAATGGCAGCGTCTGCGACTCTGAGGCGGCAGGTCGAGGGTTCGCGCCCCGTCACGGACTGAGGTTAGTAAGGGCATACACTCAGGGCAACGATTACATCTGCCAAAACAAGTCCTTCGCAAGAAGGCATCCGCCTTAGCCCTTAGTAGAAAAGGGAGTTCGTGACGTAAAACCGAATCCAATCCAACAGAAATTTACCAATGCAGGAAGAGGAGTTTTATATGAATTAATGTAAAAAAAAAAGACAGATGATGGAGGTTATGACGAATATTAATTTAGATAATTTAAGTTTTGTGTCTTCAATTGTATTTAAAGAATGCTTTTATATTTAGTTTGAGAGATGGTGATATTATTATTATTATTATTATTATTATTATTATTATTATTATTATATTTTATCAATAATAAAAATAATAATAATAATAATAATAATAATAATAATAATAATAATAATAATAATGAATTAATTTTCACCTTAAACTAACATACATTTCCTTCTTGCTTCATTAGAGCATTTGCCGAAACTCCAATGGATGGAATATATTTTATTTTATTTTTTTTATTTGGATCTAACGAACTACGAGGGGACATGTGCACGCAGCCACTCCCTTATTTGCATAAACTGTTATTTTTACAATCTCAATCATATAATTTACGTATCCAGTAACACTGCATTCATTAGTTAACTTTAGCATAAAGTATATCCTGATATAAACTTATAATGCTATGGCTTCATTGTACTGGGGTAAAAGTGTTCACAGAGCAGGTTCATGTGAAAATCCTCAGAGAGAGAGAGAGAGCAACAATATAACAAAAATAATTGTCCAAATTTATCTCTTAACGACATGAGGTAGTGAAAGGTTATCCATCGAAAAAGGGAGGACACAGGAAGGAGCAGGGGAATTAAGGCTGGAGGCCATTCCTAAACCCCACTGTGGTTCGAACACGGATTTGTCACTTCCCAAGTCTGGGAGCCAAATGGATGCGTTATCACCGACTTGGATCCCGCAAAGTGTTTGAAGGCCGTACTTGACCACTGTTCGAGTGTATTCCATCGAGCTCTTGAGATGGAGCAAATTGTTTTTTCCACCGCAAGCGTGAGAATAATAATAATACACTTTATTTCCATTTAATACAATGGGTATTCGTCAGCTAGGGCAAGCCCCAACCCCCCACTGTGGTGTCCAACCACAGCAGTTCCTGCCAGTAAACAGCTTAAACTCTCGGTCTTGGACGGGAACCGATCTTTCGACCTCGTGGATGCGAAGCCAGCGCGTTACCACTGTACTAGCCAGCAGACTGTACATATTGTATCTTCTATTGACCTCTTCAAATATTTCATTAGATTCTGTTCCGAGATGACGTTTCGACTATTAATAACCAATGAGGTTACATGCGAGCCTCGCGGTATCTGAGGGAAGGAGTGATGTTCCTGATCTGATATTATCATTCATTCAACGCATTCCTTGACGTATGATCTCATAATGATAGCGCCTGTGAGTGGGCTAGGATATGTCTAGGTTTATTCGAGGATGTTGGATTAAGAAACTATTATTATTATTATTATTATTATTATAATTATTATTATTGTTATTAAAGCTGAAATCAAACATTATTTTTATTATTATTATTATTACTATTATTATTATTATTATTATTATTATTATTATTATTGTTATTATTATTATTATTATTATTATTATTATTATTATTATTATTATTATTATTTTTATTATTATTTTCTGTTATTGTTGAATAAAGTCCACTATCGTCCTTGGAAATGAAATAAAACATCATCATTATTATTATTATTATTATTATTATTATTATTATTATTATTATCATTGCTATTATTATTATTATTATTATTATTATTATTATTACTATTGTTATTATCATTATCATTATTATTATTATTATTATTATTATTATTATTATTATTATTATTATTATTATTATTTTCACTATAATTTTCTGTTATTGTTGAATAAAGTCCACTATCGTCCTTGGAAATGAAATAAAACATTATTATTATTATTATTATTTTTATTATTATTATTATTATTATTATTATTATTGTTACCTCTTTGCAATACAGAGTCACTGATATAAGTTTAGAGTAGAATTTTATGTCCTAGAAATTCTCAGGAGTCCTGTAATAGTTTGGAAAGAGGGAATTTTATTGAATTTTATTTATTTTATATGTTATTGTGGTATTTATATCTTTAATGCTAGTGTGAAATGAAAAATTCTTTGAAAGGTTCTTGCGCACGGATGACGAATAGCAGCCGGTCCGAAAAATATAAGTCGAAAATATATAAGTAAATAAAGTTGTTGTTTTTTTTCCATGACACTATACCAGAGTTTGCGCTCTGGCCAGAGATGGAGAAACAGTTTTCCAGAATGGAAAATAGAGTAAAAATATAAAGTGTATCTAGTTTTTTTTTTTATAACATTAGACGAGATTTTACTTTCTGCTCAAGGATAAAAAGCAGTTTAGCAGTTCCGATGCTGATAATTAATAGTACTTGAAATATAAAATATTTCTGCTTTTCCATAGTAGGAGACTCAAGGGGAAAAAGTAGTATTTTTCTGTATTGGTACTGATTCTTATCATCATTGAGCGCTTGTGTGTGTGTGTGCGAGGGCGCTCGTGCGTACGTGCGTATGTATGCGTGCATGTGTGCGTACGTAGCTAAGTGAGAGAGAGATACACTATGTGTGAATATATCCATCCTGCCATTGCGACTTGATTCCACGCACTTAAAAGCGAGGAAAACCTGCTTATTGAATTCGTTAAATCCTGCAACATATATTTTATGGGGGGCCGCTGCAGCTCAGTAGAAGAGCTCGAGTCGGGAAGCGACTAACAAAGATTCAAGCCCACCTTGAATCATCAGGAAGGGCATTCAAACTTGTTCCCCCGGCTGTAACCTGTGTCCACCCCTATTTGAGGGGAAAAAATGTCACACCAAACGGAACACTGTAACATATATTTCTTTTCATTAAAAATAATTGAGTGAGTTTTCATGCACGCAATTAAAGAGACGTATCTCTCTCTATATATATTCAGTATATTTAGCTCAAGGCCGTGACCTTCTTTAAGAACAGAAACACTAATTGTTTTTACGTTGATCTGCTGTTCTTTTTATTTATTTTTTTTTTAAACGCATGAGGCTGCAAGCGTTTCTTTTTATTCATTGTATTATAATTGTAATTTTTGTATTATTATTATTATTATTATTATTATTGTTATTATTATTATTATTATTATTATTATTGTTATTATTATTATTATTATTATTATTATTATTATTATTGCAGTTATTATTATTATTATTATTATTATTATTATTTTTATTATTATTTTATTATTATTATTATTATTATTATTATTATTATTATTATTATTATTATTATCACCATTATTATTATTATTATTATTATTATTATTATTATTATTATTATTATTATTATTATTAGTTTTATTATTATTATTATTATTTTAGCAGTAGTGGAATCAGAAGAAGCAGCAGCAACAGTAAGGATTATATAGTGTAAATCTCCCCTTAGTAAAAATAAATTATTTTTTGTTTTCTTACATCTCTGCTTTTAAAGGGGGGTTTACACGGTCAAACGGTTCGTCGAACGCGGTTCGACAGACAAGTGTTTGAAGTGATGTTCGAACGTGTGAACGGGGTTCGACAACCAAATACCCCCGTTCACACGTTCGAACATCACTTCAAACACTTGTCTGTCGAACCGCGTTAGACGAACCGTTTGACCGTGTAATCCCCCCGTAAGTCGTTTCAACACAGATCTTTAGATCATTTTAAGATCTTGAAATGTATCCGATTATTAGGCAGTGGCTAGGAAATGACAGTTGCCCCAATTGACCTTTTTACTGTTTATACACAGAAGTAGTCACCGTGGCTTAAGCGGTATCGTCAGCGACTCTGAGGCGGCAGGTCGAGGGTTCGCGCCCAGTCACGGTCTGAGGTTAGCAAGGGCATGCACTCAGGGTAAGGATTACATTTGCCAAAACAAGTCCTTCTCAAGAAGGCAACCGTCCTAGCCCTTGGTATTAAAGGGAGTCCGTGACGTAAAACCGGAACTGTTTATACGCAGAAGTGTCCTGTCCGCTCCGTAAGATCTGTGTGTACATAAATGGCTTATATGGTGTGAAAGAACACGAATTCTGGCATTATTGATGGCGAAAATGCTATTTTTGCATCTTTTAATTAACAAAAAATCAGTATATGAAAAAATTGTATATAAATGATTGCAGGTTGCATTCTCGCGTCATTTGGGCGAATATAGTTTCCAATTAGGCGTCATAACCTTCATTTTGACGCTTTTGTATATTAGCTGGTCAATGATAGATTGATAACTCACTTAACAAATCTAATCCAAAAGCAATGAAAAGTTATGGTAATCTTGGTATACTGGCTGCCTAATCAAGTAGAATACTGTCGCCCATTTGAATAATACCGAGGTCTTTTTGGCGCCAGAATGGTTTACAATAGTTCAGCACACGAAGTGGAAGTGATTTAAGAGAGGAGCTGAACTAACGGCCTTTGACATCTTGATGACGTTGTAGTTGCCAGCACAGAGGTATATTTTGGGTATATTATGAATTTAGGATCAGTTTTCTGTATGTCTTAAACGGGGCTGTCGTGTCTTGGTGGTTGAGGGCGCGATTCGGGATGCAACTAACGCGAGTTCGAGCCCACCGTACTCCGTTAGGAAAGGCCCTGAAATACCCAGCGCCAACATTTCGTTGTCTACCCCCATTCAGTGGGAACTCATTATGACACATTAAGCGGTTGTCTTTCAGGCAAATTATTCGCCTAGCCCTTGGTAGAAAAGGGAGTCCGTGACGTAAAACCGGAAGAACAACAACAACAACAACAACATCATTTAATTGTATTCTTTGATTTTTGTTTTCTAATCAATATATTACTATTCAGCATATTGGTCCATTCATATCAGTAACGTTACGTATGATATTGTATTAGCTATTAACGGAATTCATTGTCGCAATATTCCTATGTAAATACGACTCCTGCGTACACGGGTTTGCCACTTGACTCAAGAAGTGACAAACCCGTGATCAAGCCCACCGCTCGGCGTTAGGAAGGGCATCCAACCTTAATTCCCCAGTTCCAACTTTTGGCCCTTATTCGATTGGGAATTAATAGGGACACGTCAAACAGCAAACAAACAAATATTGCGTTTGATTTTATTAGGGTACTAACCTTGGAAAAGCTTTCTGTAAACTTTGCTCCTCGCATTCTGAACATGGAGAAGATATAAGTTACAATCTCTTGGAGAGAGAGAGAGAGAGAGAGAGAGAGAGAGAGAGAGAGAGAGAGAGAGAGAGAGAGAGAGAGAGAGAGAGAGGAGAGAGAGAGAGAGAGAGAAAAAAAATTAACTCATGTGAGGAGAATAGACCTGCCTAGCCAGAGAGAGAATTAACTCATATGAGGAGAATAGACCTGCCTAGCCAGAGAGAGAGAGAGAGAGAGAGAGAGAGAGAGAGAGAGAGAGAGAGAGAGAGAGAGAGAGAGAGAGAGAGAGAGAGAGAGAGAATTAACTCATGTGAGGAGAATAGACCAGCCTAACCAGAGAGAGAGAGAGAGAGAATTAACTCATGTGAGGAGAATAGACCAGCCTAACCAGAGAGAGAGAGAGAGAGAGAGAATGAACTCATGTGAGGAGAATAGACCAGCCTAGCCCCTATTAGCTAATTGGTCTAGCTCCGCTTGATAGTTATTGAATATTCTTTTGCATAAACAGAATCTGTTGCTTCATTAATGACCCTATGATTGATAGTTATAGTATGCTATGCATGTCAAAATTAGCATATGCATTAAGGATCTTCATCGTGTTTTTGAAGGTGATTTGGATCGATTGTATTCATCAGAATATGAGTGAGAAGAGTTTAGATGATGTAATCATCGACTCCACTTGAAAGTTGGAAGAGCTCAAGGAAAATAAGATTTGATGTAATAAGAGAACACCGAGACAGATTACGAGAGCTATGGGACTGTTGTGACTCCATCAATTGCAACTCAAGTTAGTGAAGATATTAGCTACTATTTACCCCACACATCTAATGGGGTGCTGTCGGAGGTTGCCGAGATAAGAGAGTTACCATCCTTACGAGGGACGCCGCTACCCTCTCATGTTTATCCCCAAACTTTGCTTTGACGTAGAAACAATTCCATTGACCAAAAACACATTTTCGAGCCCCCCGTGGGGCGGTTGGAAAGGCATCCTGACTTAATTTCCCAGTTCTAACCTGTGTCCATCCCTATCGAATGGGGATTGATAGTAACATTTTACACGTTAAAAAAAAAAAAGTTAAAGGAGGGGTTCTGGCGGATGGAGCCTAGCATTTTGAAATGAATTTGTGACAGGTTAGGTAGGAATAGGTTAGTTTGGTAAAACTGAAAAAAGCGCAACAATAGGATGTCAGCCTTCTGGCTAGTATAGTGGTAACATGCTGGTCTCGCATTCGCGAGGTCAACAGATCGGATTCCATTCAGGACCGAGAGTTTAAGCTGTTTACTGGGAAGGTTACTGCTGTGACTGGACTCTACAGTGGGAGGTTGGGGCTTGAACCGGCTGACGCCCGCCAGAGCAGGAGCGATGCCTCTGATAGGAGGGCTAAAACCGCAAACTTTAACTTCAGCTTTGATGAATGTTTACCCGTTGATCAGAACCATTGGCGACAGTTGTATATATATATATATAATTTTTTCCTCTAGTTTTGAGATTATTGTTTGCTTATTTAAGCAAGATTTTCGGAGGTTTCTTTTTAGCATGAATTTATATTATTTCTTTGCTTACTAAATATTCTATATATTTTTTTGTTTATTAGGTGTATTTGATTGAATAATGTCTGAGTACTTGTATAAAACGCTACGTAGTTTACAAGACAAGAGTATGTACACTAGTAGTGTATATAGGAGATTATGTATTCTACCTGTGCGTGTCACCCCTGGCTGAGTAACACATGTGCTACCTCGCGAATAAAGGACGTACCTTCTATATACACACATGAAATTAAGTTTGGTAAGGTTAGGTTAAGTTATATTTTCATGTAGTTTCTGTTGGCTAAAAAATCTGGAGATATCCAGACTTTTCTAGGTATCTGGCAACACTGCTACGTAGTGTACATATCACCAGTATATACACTAGTAGTAATTATAGGCACAGCCATATTGTCTGTGTACAAGGTATTATGTATTTTTTTTCTTTAAGGAGATTATTAGGTATATTGTTTAATTTCAAGGCACTCTGTAATAATTCTCTTGAGGGATTTTTTGTTGTTGACCTTATTTGTGCCCCCATAAAATGTATCATAAAGTATCGTTTTGATTTTTAGTATATTTTCTTCTTACGAGATATTCTTCAGTATTTCTCTCTCTCTCTCTCTCTCTCTCTCTCTCTCTCTCTCTCTCTCTCTCTCTCTCTCTCCTCTCTCTCTCTCTCTCTCTCTCTCTCTCTCTCTCTCTCTCTCCTCTCTCTCTCTCTCTCTCTCTCTCTCTCTCTCTCTCTCTCTCTCTCTCTCTCTGAAAATTTGCAAGTGTACTTTGTTGTATGCTTGCAAAGTCTTTTTTTATCATAAATTTCGGATATATTTATTAGGTTAGACAAGTCACCTAACCTGACCTAACATAACCTAACAATTTACGGGATTATATATTTATACATTTGGTTCTGGGTGTTACTCATCTCTACAGCATCATAATTTTCTTTTGTTAGGAAATTTAAGTATATTGTCTGCTTGCGGTATGTTAAATATTCTCTTTTCTCTCTTTCTTTCTAGATGGATAGTTAGTGTGTACAAACTGTTGGTTGGGGGGGGGGGAGGTGGAGATAAGCACTGTAATTAGAGGCGTTATCAAGATAGGAAGTAAAGGTAAGTCTTAATTACTTAACAGCTTTTATAGTACATAAGTAGTATGCTTACAACTTTCCTATAATACTTAAGCATCTTTGGCGCCCTCGTTTGTTATCTCTCTCTCTCTCTCTCTCTCTCTCTCTCTCTCTCTCTCTCTCTCTCTCTCTCTCTCTCTCTCTCTCTCTCTCTCTCTCTCTCTCTCTCTCTCTCTCTCTCTCTCTCTCTCTCTCTGTGATCTTTTATATCTTCCAATGTGTTGAACTCCATGGTTCCTCACCTTTATATTGTACTCATTATTATTATTATTATTATTATTATTATTATTATTATTATTATTATTGTAGTCGCCGTGGCTCAGTCGGTAGCGTCTCCGACTCTGAGGCGTCAGGTCGAGGGTTCGCGCCCCGTCACGGTCTGAGGTTAGCAAAGGCATGCACTCAGCGTAAGGATTACATCTGCCAAAACAAGTCCTTCGCAAGAAGGCAACCGTCCTAGCCCTTGGTTGATAAGGGAGTCCGTGACGTAAAACCGGAACCAAACCGGAACCATTATTATTATTATTATTATTATTATTGTTGTTGTTGTTGTTGTAAAAACACATGGCTTTTTCAGTGCCAATAACCTAGTGCATGTATTCGCATATCAAGTTCTGTTTTCATAGATTTAAGTAGAATTTTCCATAAAAGCATTTTTTTTCATCTATCTAACCATCAGCTATCTCATCTCCCGCTTGCATCTCTTATCGCCTATATCAACGTACTTCATTATACGCCTCCCTTTTCTTTTGTTTTCCCTCCTTTATCCCTCTTCTCTCTTCTTTATCCTCTTTCCTCCCTCATATTCTTCTTCTCCTTCTCTTCTTCTTCGTCTACATCTTATCCTTCGATCAGTAATTGGAGTCCTTATCAGTGAGCCAACTGACGCCCAATGGCTCGGTAATTACAAGATGGCAAACAGTTATTATGTTAACACGGTGTAATTACCTAAAACTCTCCTTCATCGACGGCTGGAGGGATGTGTCATGATTAACAGGTATGAAGTGCTTTTAAGAGTCGTCTTGAAGACGATATCTGGCTGAGGCAAACACTTCTGGAAGTGTCTCATGGAAGAGGAGGCGGTTTTGAGAGACTAAGAGAATTGTTTATAGTAAGTAAGCGTGTTTAAAGCAACTAAGCGTATGTTCGCTTGCTCAAAGAAAAGGTTCTTAATATGTCTCATGGTGGAAGCTTTTCCAGTGTCTAACGGAGGAGGCTGATCTGAGAGCCAAAGAGAATTTTGTTTAGAAAGAGAACTTTTGAAATAACTAAGCTCATGGTCGACAGGTCGATATAATTGTACTTTGATTGTCAGTAACTAGGGCGCTTGCTCGAGAAATATAGAACATGGTATTAAGGAAGAGTTCTCTTGAAGTATCTAGATTGTTGGATAGTTTTTAGAATATGAACCAGTTTGAGTGCGTTTGAAGTACGCACTATATGTTTTCTTTCATCAAACTCAAATAATGCATTTAAAGAAGAGAACTTCTTGTTTTCTGGTAGAATGCACATCACTTCAGGATTTATATTTTCTCTTTTGATCATATTTCAAGAGTTTTTATAAATGTTTCCGCAAATTCTTGAAAATATTTGATGACAGTTGTGGGAAGGAAATATAGATGACTTTTAAGGTAATTTATCTTGAAGTTGTCACTTAGGAAACCTTGGTGACACCCTGTGGCACTTATTTCCAGTTTTTCCTCTCTCTATTTTCCATCACTGTTGATCCAAGGCATTTAAACATCTCTACTCTAGTTTCCATCTATCTAGATAAACTTCCTCAAGGAGAGCATGTAAATACTTGGTGAAATGTTTAGAAAAGGGTTTCTTTAATAGAAGTCTTTATAACTCTTCAGAGTTCTCTTGAAGATGCCATTTCGGAGAAAGCTAGATGGAACCAACTCACTTGAAAGGAGATGCAGATTAGAAGTTAAACTTTTAGAGGCCTTTAGTGGTATCCACCAGGAAAAGAAAAACACGTAGAAAAATATGCAGAAAAGTTTCCTGGAAGAGACATGATGAAGCGAAGTTGATACTTACTCTTCCAGTCCCTGGAAAGTGTTTACCCTTCGTGCTTGAAAGTCACTTTAGGTTAAACTTCTCTCAACTTGTTTGGGTTCTTATTGCACGTACTCGAAGTCTTTTTTTTTTATTCACGTATTCAGTCTCTCTCTCTCTCTCTCTCTCTCTCTCTCTCTCTCTCTCTCTCACTCTCTCTCTCTCTCTCTCTCTCTCTCTCTCTCTCTCTCTCTCTCTCTCTCTCTCTCTCTCTCTCTCTCTCTCTCTCTCTCTCTCTCTCTCTCTCTCTCTCGTCTACATATACTTACGTGATGGACAATTGCGCCCGGTCAGATAATTTGAATTTTCTGCGTTTTCTTATGTTGATTACGTTGAGTTTAAGATGGACAGACCCAAACTATGATTTTTGAATTAGTAGACAAGGGCGTATTCGTATTGTCCAGCCTTTACTTGTTTGACAAATAAATGTACACTTCACAAATTGTTATATATATATATATATATATATATATATATA
>JAXCGZ010014351.1:17500-25822 GCA_037179515.1 Halocaridina rubra | reverse complement strand
TGAAATTATCAAATAAGCACATTACATATGTGAAAACATGAATAATTTTTTACCCCGACCGGGACTCGAACCTAGGACTTATGATTATTAAGTCAAGGTGCTACCACTACACCACAGAAGGTTAAAAGGAACCCAACCTTATAGCTTATATCTGCTATACTTAGGAATGAACGCATTCTAACTGAATGCCACTATGTTCATATTACAGATTCCCCAACCTCACTCGTGGCTTCATTTTAGCATTTAATTCAAATCCCAATCTCATTCGGGCCATGAAATTATCAAATAAGCACATTACATATGTGAAAACATGAATCATATTTTACCCCGACCGGGACTCGAACCTAGGACTTATGATTATTAAGTCAAGGCGCTACCACTACACCACAGAAGGTTAAAAGGAACCCAACCTTATAGCTTATATCTGCTATACTTAGGAATGAACGCATTCTAACTGAATGCCACTATGTTCATATTACAGATTCCCCAACCTCACTCGTGGCTTCATTTTAGCATTTAATTCAAATCCCAATCTCATTCGGGCCATGAAATTATCAAATAAGCACATTACATATGTGAAAACATGAATCATTTTTTACCCCGACCGGGACTCGAACCTAGGACTTATGATTATTAAGTCAAGGCGCTACCACTACACCACAGAAGGTTAAAAGGAACCCAACCTTATAGCTTATATCTGCTATACTTAGGAATGAACGCATTCTAACTGAATGCCACTATGTTCATATTACAGATTCCCCAACCTCACTCGTGGCTTCATTTTAGCATTTAATTCAAATCCCAATCTCATTCGGGCCATGAAATTATCAAATAAGCACATTACATATGTGAAAACATGAATCATTTTTTTTTACCCCGACCGGGACTCGAACCTAGGACTTATGATTATTAAGTCAAGGCGCTACCACTACACCACAGAAGGTTAAAAGGAACCCAACCTTATAGCTTACATCTGCTATACTTAGGAATGAACGCATTCTAACTGAATGCCACTATGTTCATATTACAGATTCCCCAACCTCACTCGTGGCTTCATTTTAGCATTTAATTCAAATCCCAATCTCATTCGGGCCATGAAATTATCAAATAAGCACATTACATATGTGAAAACATGAATCATTTTTTACCACGACCGGGACTCGAACCTAGGACTTATGATTATTAAGTCAAGGCGCTACCACTACACCACAGAAGGTTAAAAGGAACCCAACCTTATAGCTTATAAGGTTGGGTTCCTTTTAACCTTCTGTGGTGTAGTGGTAGCGCCTTGACTTAATAATCATAAGTCCTAGGTTCGAGTCCCGGTCGGGGTAAAAAATGATTCATATTTTCACATATGTAATGTGCTTATTTGATAATTTCATGGCCCGAATGAGATTGGGATTTGAATTAAATGCTAAAATGAAGCCACGAGTGAGGTTGGGGAATCTGTAATATGAACATAGTGGCATTCAGTTAGAATGCGTTCATTCCTAAGTATAGCAGATATAAGCTATAAGGTTGGGTTCCTTTTAACCTTCTGTGGTGTAGTGGTAGCGCCTTGACTTAATAATCATAAGTCCTAGGTTCGAGTCCCGGTCGGGGTAAAAAATTATTCATGTTTTCACATATGTAATGTGCTTATTTGATAATTTCATGGCCCGAATGAGATTGGGATTTGAATTAAATGCTAAAATGAAGCCACGAGTGGGGTTGGGGAATCTGTAATATGAACATAGTGGCATTCAGTTAGAATACGTTCATTCCTAAGTATAGCAGATGTAAGCTATAAGGTTGGGTTCCTTTTAACCTTCTGTGGTGTAGTGGTAGCGCCTTGACTTAATAATCATAAGTCCTAGGTTCGAGTCCCGGTCGGGGTAAAAAAAAATGATTCATGTTTTCACATATGTAATGTGCTTATTTGATAATTTCATGGCCCGAATGAGATTGGGATTTGAATTAAATGCTAAAATGAAGCCACGAGTGAGGTTGGGGAATCTGTAATATGAACATAGTGGCATTCAGTTAGAATGCGTTCATTCCTAAGTATAGCAGATATAAGCTATAAGGTTGGGTTCCTTTTAACCTTCTGTGGTGTAGTGGTAGCGCCTTGACTTAATAATCATAAGTCCTAGGTTCGAGTCCCGGTCGGGGTAAAAAATGATTCATGTTTTCACATATGTAATGTGCTTATTTGATAATTTCATGGCCCGAATGAGATTGGGATTTGAATTAAATGCTAAAATGAAGCCACGAGTGAGGTTGGGGAATCTGTAATATGAACATAGTGGCATTCAGTTAGAATGCGTTCATTCCTAAGTATAGCAGATATAAGCTATAAGGTTGGGTTCCTTTTAACCTTCTGTGGTGTAGTGGTAGCGCCTTGACTTAATAATCATAAGTCCTAGGTTCGAGTCCCGGTCGGGGTAAAAAATGATTCATGTTTTCACATATGTAATGTGCTTATTTGATAATATATATATATATATATATATATATATATATATATATATATATATATATATATATATATATATATATATATATATATATATATATATATATATATATATATATATATATATATATATATATATATATATATATATATATTCATATATATATAAATATATATATATATATATATATATATATATATATATATATATATATATATATATATATATATATATATATATATATATATATATATATATATATATATATATACACCTTGTTCCTTTTATACACGATTTTTTTATCCGCGAAATTGAAATAACGCCCCCGAAAAATAATAGTAAACAAGTCGGATTTCGCGAATAATGCCCCCCCCCCCAAAAAAAAAAAAAAAAAAAAAAAAAAATTGGGTGACACCACGATGGACCAAAAAAGGATAAAATAAAGCAGCCTTTATCAGGCTGTAAAGAGAAACAGATGGAGAGTGTAATGACCTGTCAGATGTGAAAGGATTATAAAAGATGTGTAATGAATATCCAGCTCTCTGCTGGGTTTTAATATACTTCTGCATTACTCTCATGATGTCTATTCCAAAAATTCTCCTTAGATCTTATTATTATTATTATTATTATTTTTAACAATAATTTTCCTTTTATGATGAGTGTGGAGATTATTATTATTGTTATTATTATTATTAATATCATTATTATTACGAATTTGTAATTAAACCATTATTTTTACAATAAATAATGTAGTTTTGGTTGAATGAACAAGAGTTAATTAAAGATCTCTCTCTCTCTCTCTCTCTCTCTCCAACATTCTATTCTACCCAATAGGGTGGGTGTATATATAATGTATAATGATGATGATCTTTTCTTATCGTAATCCTCTTTGTACTGGTGGTAGAAGCCTCCGCAGGCGCTTATTTACTATATTTAAAAAAAATAATAATAATATAGTAAATAAGCGCCCGCGGAGGCTTCTTCCACCAGTACAAAGAGGATTACGATAAGGAAAGATCATCATCATTATTCATTATATATACACCCACCCTACCTCTGTCATATGTCTATCTAATCTACTTTTAAAGGTGTCTAAGGTATTGGCATTTATTATCCTACTAGGAATACTCTACGGTATTACCAAGCCAATTTTCACTAATTTCCCTTCTGAACCTAAATTTATCAAGATTAAATCCATTACCCATTACGAGTTCTGGTTTGATCATGAATTTTTTAAACTTTATTAATATCACCCTTGTTAATCCCTTTAAACCATTTATACACCTCAATCATATCCCCCCTAACTCTGTGACTCCCTAGAGAATGTAGATTAAGTTTTTTTAATCTGTCATATGGTAGATTTAGGCATTGCATAATTAATTTTTTTTCTTCGGTTTTTAGTCTTGCTTTGGTTATTTATAATTCTTATTTTATCTTTGTATACATTTGCAGATAGAGGTTCGTTCTCCTGCATCCTCCTCTTCTACCACATAAGTTACTTGCTCACTGTCACCATGCATGTCCCAGTGTACTGCATAATTGTTGCCCACTGCATAATAGAGTAAAGTATAGTAATGTATGTTAATTTCTAACTGTAAAGTGAATATGAATATCTTTTGTATACTCTTAAAAATAGATACAGGGCATTCTGCTTTGCTATGTAGTAATAAAATATGTTTTTTACTTATCTTATATCTTTGGCATGGTGTGTCTATGTAAGGTTTGGAACGTGTCTATGCCCTTTATCATTGTTTCCTATGGAAAATAACTCGTTTTTTCCACGATTTTCCATTTACCCGACACTTCTGAGAACCTATCTAGGCGTTATTCTGAGAACTAGGTGTATATATATATATATATATATATATATATATATATATATATATATATATATATATATATATATATATATATATATATATATATATAGGTATTTTACATTTATATTTACGTTTACTGTACAAACCCTCCCTGTACTGTTAACAAACCACCCTTTACTTTATTAATACCAGCGTGCTAGCGTAAATTTACATGAAAGTGATAGGTAAACTTACCGTGAATGAGGTGGTAATGACATGGCATCGTCGAGAAGATTGCAGAAGGTCACCGAACGAACCATATTATCATCATGTTCTTGTGAGAGTTGTGGGAGTGCTTTCACATGTTTATACAGGGCTACCAGACGTTCGAGTGTAAGGCCAGGTTCTTCGATTTCCTCGTGGCTCAGTTACCAAGTGAATTGAATATACAGTATATAGGAAAACCCTTGATCATTATGAAAAATATGGAAGTGGAGAGGCCAAGTATCCTATCAGTGATGTTATGAAATACAGTATACAGTACTTTGGACTTTGTACAAACTGGTCTCAATTCATGTCAGTCTTCAGAAACCAACTGTGTTCCTTCTCCTTCTATGATGGAGGTGGATGGCATTGAAAACTGTGAAAATGACACTAATGCTCCCCCAGTAGAGGAAATCTCTTTTAAATCACACGTTAAAGAAGATATGCAGAAGCCGCTTGAATTAAAGAGGAGTCTGTTGAGGCAAAGGAAACGATACTGATGCTCTCCCAGTAGAGGAAATCTCCTGTAAATCACACGTTAAAGAAGATCTGCAGAAGCCGCTTGAAATTAAATAGGAGTCTGTTAAGGCAAAGGAAATGATACTGATGCTCCCCCAGTAGAAAAAATCTCTTGTAAATCACACGTTAAAGAAGATCTGCAAGAGCCGCTTGAATTTAAAGAGGGGTCTTTTGAGGCATAGGAGACTGTTATCGAAAGAACCCAACCCTTGAAGCATAACATATTAATAAGCACAACGCAAACTGCGCACATGTCAGTTAGACTGAACGAGTGAGGCGAGACAATGGAAGATGGTGGGAGAACCAAACTTCAATCAAAATGCCAATCAGACCCCATGATACAGAACATACAGAAAAACAATTCTGTGATTCGTCGTCTCTCACCCTTTCAGCCAATAGCATTCCATGAACTATCTCACAAAGGTGCAAGCCTTTGCGTTTTCCAAGACACCAATACAGTGTACGCTATCGTACAGTACATATTTCACATGGTGCAATACTGTGAGTGTATATGTTTAAATTTATGTTTTCTACTATTCTTTACTGTTTTATTACTCTTAGGCTAGGAAATACTTATTTTATCAATAAATATAAAAATTTCAATATGTACTAGCTCACATAGGTGCTACCCTTTTCGTTTTCCGAAACGCTGATACCGGTATCGTATTTTACATGGTGTAATACTGTGATCATTTATGTTTTTTACTATTTTTTACTGTTTTATTATTCTTAGGCTAAGATATACATTTTTATCAATAAAATAATGAAGCTACTGGAAATTTTAATATATGCTAGTTCACGTAGGTGTGACCCTTTGGGTTTTCCGAAACGCTGATACCGTCATCGTACTTTCTGTGGTGCAGTTACATGTTCAAATTTATGTTTTTTACTATTTCTTACTGTTTTATTATTCTTAGGCTTAGAAATACATTTTTGTATCAATAAAATAATGAAAATATTTGTTTTCAATAAAATAATGAAATACTGAAAATTTTTATATTTTTAAAATTTTCGCATATATCCAGAAAAAAAAAACTTGCCAAAAAAAAACGCAATGCACAGAATTCGCGATAGGTGAACCACGATATAGTGAGGGATTTCTGTGCATATATATATATATATATATATATATATATATATATATATATATATATATATATATATATATATATATATATATATACACAGGGGGTGCCTGTTTTAAGTTGTTTCGAGGTTACATCAGAGGCCAATAAATAATTAATAAATAAATTTTTCAACATATTGGTCAGCCAGATGCAAACCAACCACAGTAGTAATGGTAAGCAATACTGTAAATAGTGTAATTTAACTATTCTTTTGTATTAGATTAAGAACTTAGACTAGTTTTCTATATTTTAGTGTATTTATATTAAGCACTAAAGGGACCTAGGTTCGAATAGTAGGTGTGTTCCAACTTAAGTCGAAATTCAAGTTACGTCAGCTGTCAGGAACGGAACCCTGATGTAAAGTGGGGACCCCCTGTGTGTGATTACCTAATTGTGATTACCTAATTGTGTTTACGGGAAAGAGCCCAAAGCTCGTATCTTCCCGTCTCCTGATCGCTTCCATTTTATACTTAGTGATACTTATCATACTTGTCCTTAAAACTATGGATTGAGATAGCATTAACTACCTCCTCGCTTAGCGAATTCCAATTATCAACTACTCTTACACTGAAAAAGTATTTCCTTACATCCTGCGAAGAAGTTTTCTTACGAAGCTTCAAACTATGACCTCTAGTTCTAGAGCCAGCCATATCAAAATATCGATCCCTATCCACTCTATCATAACCATGAAGGAATTTAAAGACTGTCACCATATCCCCCCTCACTCTTCTAGCTTCCAGTGATGGTAAGTCTAATTCCCTCAGCCTCTCATTATAACTGAGATTGCGTATTTCTGGCACCAGTTTCGTGGCATGTCTTTGACTTTTTCAAGCTTAGCTATGTGCTTTTTCAAGTGCGGATTCCAAAAGGGGGCTGCATATTCCAGTTTTGGCCTCACATAGGTTACATAAATATTTCTGAACATTTCCTTGTCCATGTGCATGAAGGCTACCCTAACATTTGATAAGAATGCATATGCTGCCCTTACTATGCCATTTATATGTATTTCTGGAGACAAATCTGCCAGTATGTTTACTCCTAGATCTCTCTCATTTTCTGTCTCTTGAAGTTGTACTCCAGCCACCGAGCAGTCAAGCTTGGGCCTTCTTGCACTTGTACCCATTCTCATTACCTTACATTTTGAAGTATTGAATTTCATTAGCCACTTTTCTGACCACTCATGCAGATTATTTAGATCCTCCTGAAGTTCTCTACCATTGTTCTCGTTTTTTACTTTCTTCACAATCTTTGCATCATCTGCAAACATATTCATGAATGAATTTACAGACTCTGGTAGGTCATTTACATATACAAGGAACAAATGTGGCCCTAAAACTGAACCCTGTGGAACTCCACTACTAACTCTTCTCCATTCAGACACTGAGTGTCTTACTCTAACCCTCTGTTCCCTTCCTTCTAAGTAAGTTTTTATCCATTCCAAAACATTGCCACCTATTCTAGCCATTGATTGCAGCTTCCTAATAAGTCTCCCATGTGGGACGGTGTCAAACGCTTTCTGGAAGTCTAGGAATATGCAATCTGCCCAGCCCTCTCTTTCCTGTAAGATTCGGCTTACCTCATCATAAAATTCTAATAAGTTTGTTACTGTTGATCTACCTTCTCTGAAGCCATGTTGCCTCACTGACAAAAAGTTGAAGGATTCCAAGTGAAGAGAGATATGTTTCCTTAGTAGTTTCTCCATAACTTTGCAAACTATGCTGGTCAAGGAAACAGGTCTATAGTTCAGAGCCGTATCCCTCCTTCCCTTTTTGAAGATAGGTATCACATTTGCTTGTTTCCAGCATCTTGGAATCTCCCCCGACTCCAATGACTCCTTAAATATGATACTTAGTGCCACTGATATTGTGTTTGCGCATTTTTTAAGCACATGAGGGGATATGTCATCAGGACCTGTAGCTTTATGAACATCTAAATCCATCAGCACTTTGCATACCTCTGTGGCTGTAAGGTTGATGTTCTCTAATAGCGGCCCTTGAGCTTCTATCACTGCAATCTGAGGGGGTGGGGTATTTTCTACTGTAAATACTGACTGAAACTCCTTGTTCAATTCTTTGCAGATCTCTTCATCCGTCTCAGTGATGCTTCCATGCGCTCTCTTTAGCCTTAAAACCTGTTCTTTTACCTTCAGTTTTC
>JAXCGZ010014351.1:0-12500 GCA_037179515.1 Halocaridina rubra | reverse complement strand
ATCATAAGTCCTAGGTTCGAGTCCCGGTCGGGGTAAAAAATGATTCATGTTTTCACATATGTAATGTGCTTATCTGATAATTTCATGGCCCGAATGAGATTGGGAATTGAATTAAATGCTGAAATGAAGCCGCGAGTGAGGTTGGGGAATCTGTAATATGAATATAGTGGCATTCAGTTAGAATGCGTTCATTCCTAAGTATAGCAGATATAAGCTATAAGGTTGGATTCCTTTTAACCTTCTGTGGTGTAGTGGTAGCGCCTTGACTTAGTAATCATAAGTCCTAGGTTTGAGTCCCGGTCGGGGTAAAAAATGATTCTTGTTTTCACATATGTAATGTGCTTATCTGATAATTTCATGGCCCGAATGAGATTGAGAATTGAATTAAATGCTGAAATGAAGCCACGAGTGAGGTTGGGGAATCTGTAATATGAACATAGTGGCATTCAGTTAGAATGTGTTAATTCCTAAGTATAGCAGATATAAGCTATAAGGTTGGATTCCTTTTAACCTTCTGTGGTGTAGTGGTAGCGCCTTGACTTAGTAATCATAAGTCCTAGGTTCGAGTCCCGGTCGGGGTAAAAAATGATTCATGTTTTCACATATGTAATGTGCTTATCTGATAATTTCATGGCCCGAATGAGATTGGGAATTGAATTAAATGCTGAAATGAAGCCACGAGTGAGGTTGGGGAATCTGTAATATGAACATAGTGGCATTCAGTTAGAATGCGGTCATTCCTAAGTATAGAAGATATAAGCTATAAGGTTGGATTCCTTTTAACCTTCTGTGGTGTAGTGGTAGTGCCTTGGCTTAGTAATCATAAGTCCTAGGTTCGAGTCCCAGTCGGGGTAAAAAATGATTCATGTTTTCACATATGTAATGTGCTTATCTGATAATTTCATGGCCCGAATGAGATTGGGAATTGAATTAAATGCTGATATGAAGCCACGAGTGAGGTTGGGGAATCTGTAATATGAACATAGTGGCAGTCAGTTAGAATGCGTTCATTCCTAAGTATAGCAGATATAAGCTATAAGGTTGGATTCCTTTTAACCTTCTGTGGTGTAGTGGTAGCGCCTTGACTTAGTAATCATAAGTCCTAGGTTCGAGTCCCGGTCGGGGTAAAAAATGATTCATGTTTTCACATATGTAAACTGCTTATCTGATAATTTCATGGCCCGAATGAGATTGGGAACTGAATTAAATGCTGAAATGAAGCCACGAGTGAGGTTGGGGAATTTGTAATATGAACATAGTGGCATTCAGTTAGAATGCGTTCATTCCTAAGTATAGCAGATATAAGCTATAAGGTTGGATTCCTTTTAACCTTCTGTGGTGTAGTGGTAGCGCCTTGACTTAGTAATCATAAGTCCTAGGTTCGAGTCCCGGTCGGGGAAAAAATGATTCATATATATATATATATATATATATATATATATATATATATATATATATATATATATATATATATATATATATATATATATATATATATATATATATATATATATATACAGTGTTGCCTCCCTTATCGCGGTAGTTCGGTTCCGGGACCCGGCGCGAACCAGGAAAATCGCGAAGTAGGATCCAGGGCAGGCCAAAAATTATAAAATAAAACGGCCTTTATCAGGCTGTAAAAAGAAACAGAGATGGAGTGTGATGACCTGTCAGATGTGAAGGGATTATAAAAGATGTGTAATGAATATCCAGCTCTCTGCTGGGTTTACTATACCTCTGCATTACCTTCATGATGTCTATTCTAAAACTTCTCCTTAGATCTTATTATTATTATTATTATTATTATTATTATTGGCAACAATAATTTTCCTTTGATGATGATTGAGGAGATTATTATTATTATTATTATTATTATTATTATTATTATTATTATTATCATTATTATTATTATTATCATCATCATTATTACTACGGATTCGTAATTAAACCATTATTTTTACTATAAATAATGTAGTTTTGGTTGAATGAACAAGAGTTACTTAAAGATTCTCTCTCTCTCTCTCTCTCTCTCTCTCTCTCTCTAACATTCTAATCTACCCAACCCCCCACACTCTCTTTGTCCCAGCCAACTAGGGAGGGGCACTTAACACAGTTATTAAAAGTAAATAAACCAACTGATGTACAAACAATGATGAGCCCTTAATAATAATAATAATAATGATGATGATGATACTTATCTCCACAATCATCATCAAATGAAAATTATTGTTGCCAATGATAATAATAATAATAATAATAATAATAATAATAATAATAATAATAATAATAATAATAAGATCTAAGCAGAATTATTGGAATAGACATCATGAAAGTAATGCAGAGGTATATAAAAACCCAGCAGAGAGCTGGATATTCATTACACATCTTTTATAATCCCTTCACATCTTGTCGTATAACTAACTGATGTAGGATTTGTTATCCCATCTAATGACACCAATTTGTAAGATAGTGTCCCTCCGAGTGTCACCAAATTGTAGGATGACTGGGTTATCCCACTGCTTGTCACCCGTTTTGTAGTATAGTGGGATTACTGTTCCACCTGATGACACCAAATATTTCGTGAGTTTTCTATTTTATAATTATGGTAGCGTGGTTGGTGAAAAACATCTTCTTTATATTGCTTTATTCTTATTTTAACATCTATGTACTCAGAGCTCCTATTACTACAGTTCCTGTCACGACCAATTCCTGATTCCCACCCCAAAAGGGGGAGGCTAGCTAAGCTGTACTGTGTTAAGTCTGCTGCTGGCAAGGCCCGGTCTCTAACTAACTGTGTCTGCCCCGGAGGCAACTTGAAATACCCCAAGGGCAGGGCGTGGCTTGACATCCAGTCCTGCCAATAAACTCAAGTGACATCCAGTCCTGCAAATCAACTCTAGGTTCGAAGTGGAGTCCCTCCTATTTTGGGGAGGAGCTATTTCAACAAGCCTATTGCAAAGGAGTGGGTGGCAATTGTCTATTGCCATTGGGTATCTCCCCAAGTCATTACATACATATAGGTCAAATGCTCGTGTGTGGTATTTGGGAATATAGGATTTGTTTGGGTCTCTCACACCTCCTTGAGGCACTTGGCGCCGGGAGCTGATTTTCGCGACCCTTTTAATATTGGCCTTATCCCAGCAAAACACTTGAGAGAGCGTTCAATTTCACCTTTGAAATCTAGCAAGACTTCAGTCATGCGACAATCTGACAGGTCATTACACTCTCCATCTCTGTTTCTCTTTACAACCTGATATAAGTCTGCTTAATTTTATCATTTTTTGGCCCATCCTGGTGTCACAATGATCTAAAAAAAAAAAAAAAAAAAAAAAAAAAAAAAAAAAAAAAAAAGAAAGCGATACAGTGAGAACGCGAATAATCGGAGTAACACTGTATATACACAGAGTGATCCTTCGCTCTATCGCGATTCTTCTCTTGCAAAATCACTGTATCGCGATTTTTTTTGGCAATTTTTTTTTTTGGTGGGTTAATGCAAAAATATTAAAATATAAAAAAAATAAAAATTTTCAGTATTTTAATTTTTTTATTGAAAAAAAAACTCATTATTTTATTGATAAAAAAAATTTATTTCCCAGCCTACGAATAATAAAACAGTAAGAAATAGTAAAAAAACATAAATTTGAAAATGCAACTCTGCACCATAGAAAGTACGATACCGGTATCAGCGTTTCGGAAAACGCAAAGGGTCGCACCTACGTGAGCTAGCATATATTAAAATTTCCAGTAGATTCATGATTTTATTGATAAAATAAACGTATTTCTTAGCCTAAGAATAATAAAAGAGTAAAAAATAGTAAAAAACATAAATACTAACAGTATTGCACCATGTAAAATATGATACCAATATCAGCGTTTTGGAAAAACAAAAAGGGTCGCACCCACGTGAGCTAGTACGTATTGAAATTTTCATTATTTTATTGATAAAACAAGTATTTCCTAGCCTAAGAGTAATAAAACAGTAAAAAATAGTAAAAAACATAAATTTAGATATATAACTCACAGTATTGCATCATGTGAAATACTGTCCGATAGCGTACAATGTATTGGGGTCGCACCTACGTGAGCTAGCATTTATTAAAATTTCCAGTAGTTTCATGATTTCATTGATAAAAAAACGTATTTCTTAGCCTAAGAATAATAAAACAGTAAAAAATAGTAAAAAACATAAATACTAACAGCATAGCACCATGTAAAATACGATACCGGTATCAGCGTTTCGGACAAAGGCTCGCAACTACGTGAGATAGTTTATGGAATGCTATTGGCTGAAAGAGTGAGAAATGATGAATCACAGAATTGTTTTTCTGTATGTTCTGTATCATGGGGTCTGATTGGCTTTTTCATTGAAGTTTGGTTCTCCCACCATCTTCCATTGTCTCGCCTCACTCGTTCAGTCTAACTCACGTGTGCGCCGTTCACGTTGTGCTTATTAATACGTTTTGCTTGTGATTTTTTTACTCACGTATTTCAACCTTTGCAATGCCTCCCAAGCATCCTTCTGGTAGTGAGCCTAACCGGCAAAGGAAGATGTTAACCATAACAGATAAGGTGAAACTCTTAGATATGCTGAAAGAAGGAAAAAGGTTTACGGATATCGGCCGCTATTTTGGCCTCAATGAATAACAGCCGTAAAGCTGTTATTGGCTGTGGAATAATTTCCTCTTGAGTCTACAAACGTCATTACCACCTCATTCATGGTAAGTTTACCTATCATGTACATATAAATTTACGTTGCATGTTGTTATTTATAAAGTAAAGGGTGGTTTTTTAACAGTGCAGGGAGGGTTTATACAGTAAATATAAAAATACTTGTAAAATACCTATGTACATGAGTATGTCATGTCATTACTACCTCATTCACAGTAAGTTTATCTATCACTTTCATATAAATTTACGCTTGCATGCCGTTATTTATGAAGTAAAGCGTGGTTTGTTAACAGTACAGGGAGGGTTTATACAGTTTATACAGTGTAAACGTAAAAATAAATGTAAAATACCTATGTACATATAGGGTGATCCTACTTCGCGAAAATTCCTCTCTCGCGACAGGTCCGGGAACCTAACCCTCACGATAAACGAAGGATCACTGTATATATATATATATATATATATATATATATATATATATATATATATATATATATATATATATATATATATATATATATACAGTGCTCCCTCGTTTATCGCGGGGGTTTGGTTCCGGAACCGGCCGCGATAGGTAAAAATCCGCAAAGTAGGATCACAACATATACAAAGGTATATTACATTTATTTTTACCTTTACTGTATAAACCCTCCCTGCACTGTTAACAAACCACCCTTTACTTTATTAATAACAGCGTGCAAGTGTAAATTTATATGAATGTGATATGTAAACTTACCGAGAATGAGGTGATGATAATGTGTACATACTCATATACATAGGTATTTTACATTTATTTTTACCTTTACTGTATAAACCCTTCCTGCACTGTTAACAAACCACCCTTTACTTTAATTATAACAGCGTGCAAGTGTATATTTATATGAACGTGATAGGTAAACTTACCGTGAATGAGGTCATGATGACGTGTACATACTCCAGAGAAATTATTCCACAGCCAATTACAGCTTTACGGCTGCTTTTCGCAAGAGAAGAACATGGTAATGGGGAGTTGCTGTTGCTGTTTCTTCTTTTGTTGGAAGATGGTCTTGTAAGGAGTCAAGGCATCGTCGAGATGATTGCAGAAGTTCACCGAACGAACCATATTATCGTCATGCTCCTGCGAGAGTTGTTGGACTGCTTTCACATGTTCATACATAGCTACCAGACGTTGGAGTGTAAGGCCAGGTTCTTCGACTTCTTCGTGCGTTTCCTCTGGTTGTTCTTCTTCCTCTTCTTCGCTCGCTAATTTTGTCATTTCCTCCAAGTCTTCATCAGTCATAGGCTGCGAGTGGTAGTCGATCAGTTCATTCACGTCTTCGTGAGTCATATCTTTAAAGCTTTCTCCTCCTAGACATGCAACCAACTTCACAGCTTTCGCAAATGCCGAGTTACGGACTTCGTCATGAGCGAATCCCTTGTAGTCGTAGATGACTTCAGGCCACAATTTCATCCAGCTGGCATTGATTGTGGCTGGCTTCATCTCTTTGATTGCATTCTGAATATTTTGAAGGCATGTAGCAATCGTGTAGTTATGCAAGTACGTCTTCAGTGCGAATTCTTTGTCCGCATCCATGGATTCAACCAGGTTTGCCACCAGTATTATCCATCAAAAGAAGGACTTTAAATTCAAGGCCCTTCTCTGCAAGATAAACTTTGACCTGAGGGATAAATCATTGGTGATACCAGTCTGATGTGAGGCTCTTCGTGATCCAGGCCTTAGGGTTATGCATCCAATATACTGGCAGCAGATTCTTGTTCTTATTCTTCAAAGCCCTAGGGTTCTTTGACTTGTAGATAAGCCTGGGCTTTAACATAAAGCCCGCATCATTCCTGCACATCAACGAGGGTAATGCGGTGTTTGTGCGCTTTAATCCCTGGGCTTTAGCTTCTTCCTTGAAGAGAAAAGTGCGAGACGGCATTCTCTTCCAAAATAAGCCAGTCTCATCCATGTTGAAGACTTGCTCAGGAGCATATTCGCCTTCCTCGATAATTTTCTTGAAGTCGTTCACGTAATCTTCAGCTGCAACTGTATCTGCAGAGGCAGCTTTGCCATGCACCGAAACGCTTTTTAGGCCATAGAGTTTTTGAAATTTGGCAAACCATCCCTTGCTTGCAATGAATGATTGTTTCCTCAGTGGAGAATCGCTGGAAGGTCCTGGTTGTAGGTCGTCGATATCTTCTTCTCTCTCCTCCTCCTCACGGTCGCCACAGTCGTCGTTGGGTTTGTTTGCAGCGAATGTCTCGTACGGCTTCTTCGCCTTTGTTTGTATGATATTGGTGTCTAAGCAGATGTTCTTCCTGCAATCAGCAATCCACAGGGCCAAAGCAGATTCCATCCATACTATTATCTTATTGCGGGGTGTTAAGACCCTCTTCGCTGTTTTACTAAAAGAAATAGTCGCTGTTTTCCTGATATCTGCCTCGTCCTTTTTGATGTATCGAACAGTAGATTCGTTGATGCCAAAATGGCAGCCGACATCCGCGAACCTTCTTCCTTCCTTCAGCATATCTAACAGTTTCACCTTTTCTGGTATGGTCAACATCTTCCTTTGCTGCTTAGGCTTACTACCAGAAGCCATAGAAGATGAAGGATGCTTGGGAGGCATTGAAGATGGAAAAACGAAAGTTTCACAAAATTACAAGCACAATGTATTGAGAAGCACAACGCGAACGGCGCACACGTAAGTAGACTGAATGGGTGAGGCGAGACAATGGAAGACGCTGGGAGAATGAAGCTCCAATCAAAAGGCCAATCAGACCCCATGATACAGAACATACAGCAAAACATTTATGTGATTCGTCGTCTCCCACCCTTTCAGCCAATAGCATCCCACGTACTATCTCACGAAGGTGCAACCCTTTGCGTTTTCCAAGACGCCAATACAGTGTACGTTATCGTACAGTATTTTACATGGTGTAATACTGTGAGTTACATGTTTAAATTTATGCTTTTTACTATTTTTTTACTGTTTTATTATTCCTAAGCTAGGAAATACTTTTTTTATCAATAAAATAATAAATATACTGGAAATTTTAATATGTACTAGCTCATGTAGGTGCGACCCTTTTCGTTTCCCGAAACGCTGATACCGGTATCGTATTTTACATGGTGCAATCTGTGAGTTACAAGTTTAAATTTGTTTTTTACTATTTTTTGCTGTTTTATTATTCTTAGGCTAGGAAATACTTTTTTTTATCAATAAAATAATGAAAATACTGGAAATTTTGATATGAGCTAGCTTACGTCGGTGCGACCCTTTGCGTTTTCCGAAACGCTGATACTGGTATCGTACTTTCTATGGTGCAGAGTTACATGTTTATATTTGTTTTTTACTATGTTTTACTGTTTTATTATTCTTAGGGTGGGAAATACTTTTTTTATCAATAAAATAATGAAAAGAAATTTTTTTTCAATAAAATAACGAAAATACTGAAAATGTTAATATTTTAATATTCTCGCATATACCCAGAAAAAAAAAATAAAAAGCTCGCCAAATAAAAACCGCGATACACTGCATTAGCAATAGAGTGAGGATTCACTGTATATGTATATATATATATATATATATATATATATATATATATATATATATATATATATATATATATATATATATATATATATATATATTATATATATACAGTGTTACCCTGGTTATTCGCGCTTCTTGGTTCGCGTTCTCACTCTATCGCAGTTTTTTTTTGGATAAATTATTATTTTATTTTATGGGTATACGCAAAAATATTAAAATATTGAAATAAAACATTTTCAGTATTTTAATATTTTTTTTTAATTTACGTTGCGTGCTGTTATTTATAATGTAAAGGGTGTTTTTTTAACAGTGCAGGGAGGGTTTATACAGTTCGTAAACGAAAAAATAATTGTAAATGAGTATGCGTGTCACGTCATCATCACCTCATTCATGGTAATTTTATCTATCACTTTCATAAAAATTTACGTTGCTTGCTGTATAATGTAAAGGGTGTTTTTTTAACAGTGCAGGGAGGGTTTATACAGTACGCAAACGAAAAAATAATTGTAAACGAGTATGTATGTCACGTCATTATCACCTCATTCACCGTAATTTTATCTATCACTTTCATAAAAATTTACGTTGCTTGCTGTTATTTATAATGTAAAGGGTGTTTTTTTAACAGTGCAGGGAGGGTTTATACAGTGCGTAAACGAAAAAATAATTGTAAATGAGTATGTATGTCACGTCATTATCACCTAATTCACCGTAATTTTATCTATCACTTTCATAAAAATTTACGTGGCTTGCTGTTATTTATAATGTAAAGGGTGTTTCTTTAACAGTGCAGGGAGGGTTTATACAGTACGTAAATGAAAAAATAATTGTAAATGAGTATGTATGTCACGTCATTATCACCTCATTCACCGTAATTTTATCTATCACTTTCATAAAAATTTACGTTGCTTGCTGTTATTTATAATGTAAAGGGTGTTTCTTTAACAGTGCAGGAAGGGTTTATACAGAACGTAAACGAAAAAATAATTGTAAATGAGTATGTATGTCACGTCATTATCACCTCATTCACCGCAATTTTATCTATCACTTTCATAAAAATTTAGGTTGCTTGCTGTTATTTATAATGCAAAGGGTGTTTTTTAACAGTGCAGGGAGGGTTTATACAATACGTAAATGAAAAAATAATTGTAAATGAGTATGTATGTAACGTCATTATCACCTCATTCACCGTAATTTTATCTATCACTTTCATAAAAATTTACGTTGCTTGCTGTTATTTATAATGTAAAGGGTGTTTTTTTAACAGTGCAGGGAGGGTTTATACAGTACGTAAACGAAAAAATAATTGTAAATGAGTATGTATGTCATGTCATTATCACCTCATTCACCGTAATTTTATCTATCACTTTCATAAAAATTTACGTTGCTTGCTGTTATTTATAATGTAAAGGGTGTTTTTTCAACAGTGCAGGGAGGGTTTATACAGTACGTAAACGAAAAAATAATTGTAAATGAGTATGTATGTCACGTCATCATCACATTCACGGTAAGTTTTCCAATCACTTTCATAAAAATTTACGTTGCTTGCTGTTATCTATAATGTTAAGGGTGTTTTTTTTAACAGTGCAGGGAGGGTTTATACAGTACGTAAACGAAAAAATAATTGTAAATGATATGTATGTCACGTCATTATCACCTCATTCACTGTAATTTTATCTATCACTTTCATAAGAATTTACGTTGCTTGCTGTTATTTATAATGTAAAGGGTGTTTTTTTAACAGTGCAGGGAGGGTTTATACAGTGTAAACGTAAAACTATATTAAAATATCTATGTACATATAGGCGGATCCTACTTCGCGGATTTCCTGGTTCGCGGCGGGTCCCGGAACCGAACTACCGCAATAAGTGAGGCAACACTGTATATATATATATATATATATATATATATATATATATATATATATATATATATATATATATATATATATATATATATATAAGTACAAACTGTTAGCATACAACGCTAAATATTAAGGAAGCCCATCAGTGAAACAGAACTTATAAAACAATGCTATATTTCGGATCCTAACTGGATCCCTTCTCAAGCACAACTGAGAAAAAATAACAAAGATGGAGGAGACGTAAACAAAAGGACTCATGAGACCTGAATATATCCGAAATATAGCATTGTTTTATAAGTTTTGTTTCACTGATGGGCTTCCTTACTATATATATACAGTGATCCTTCGCTGGATCGCGTTTCTTGGCTCACGTTTTCACTGTACGGCGATTTTTTTTGGCAAATTTTTTTTTTGGGTATAAGCAAAAATATTAAAATATTAAAAAAAAAAATGTTCAGTATTTTAATTGCTTTATTGAAAAAAACATTTCATTATCTAATTGATAAAAAAAATTTGTTTCCCAGCCTACGAATAATAAAACAGTATAAAATAGTAAAAAACATAAATTTAGATATACAGTATAACTCACAGTGTTGCATAATGTGAAATAGTGTCCGATAGCGTACAATGTATTGGGGTCGCACCTACGTGAGCTAGCATATATATTTATATTTCCAGTAGTTTCATGATTTTATTGATAAGAAAACGTATTTCTTAGCCTAAGAATAATAAAACAGTAAAAAATAGTAAAAAACAAATACTAACAGTATTGCAACATGTAAAATACGATATCAGTATCAGCGTTTCGGACAAAGGCTCGCAACTACGTGAGATAGTGTCCGATAGCGTACAATGTATTGGGGTCGCACCTACGTGAGCTAGCATGTATATTTATATTTCCAGTAGTTTCATGATTTTATTGATAAAATAACGTATTTCTTAGCCTAAGAATAATAAAACAGTAAAAAATAGTTAAAAACATAAATACTAACAGTATTGTAACATGTAAAATATGATACCGGTATCAGCGTTTCGGACAAAGGCTTGCAACTACGTGAGATAGTGTCCGATAGCGTACAATGTATTGGGGTCATACCTACGTGAGCTAGCATATATATTAAAATTTCCAGTAGTTTCATGATTTTATTGATAAAAAGACGTATTTCTTAGCCTAAGAATAATAAAACAGTAAAAAATAGTTAAAAACATATGCAACATGTAAAATACGATACCGGT
Source organism: Halocaridina rubra (assembly GCA_037179515.1). Taxonomy (NCBI): domain Eukaryota; kingdom Metazoa; phylum Arthropoda; class Malacostraca; order Decapoda; family Atyidae; genus Halocaridina; species Halocaridina rubra. Next base: position 1,202 of record JAXCGZ010014351.1, on the reverse strand, counting down.
ATCAGCGTTTCGGACAAAGGCTCGCAACTACGTGAGATAGTGTCCGATAGCGTTCAATGTATTGGGGTCGCACCTACGTGAGCTAGCATATATATTTATATTTCCAGTAGTTTCATGATTTTATTGATAAAAAAACGTATTTCTTAGCCTAGGAATAATAAAACAGTAAAAAATAGTTAAAAACATATGCAACATGTAAAATACGATACCGGTATCAGCGTTTCGGACAAAGGCTCGCAACTACGTGAGATAGTGTCCAATAGCGTACAATGTATTGGGGTCGTACCTACGTGAACTAGCATATATATTAAAATTTCCAGTAGTTTCATGATTTTACTGATAAAAAAACGCATTTCTTAGCCTAAGAATAATAAAACAGTAAAAAATAGTAAAACATAAATACTAACAGTATTGCAACATGTAAAATACGATACCACTATCAGCGTTTCGGACAAAGGCTCGCAAATACGTGAGATAGTGTCCGATAGCGTACAATGTATTGGGGTCGCACCTAGGTGATCTAGCATATATATTAAAATTTCTAGTAGTTTCATGATTTTATTGATGAAAAAAACGTATTTCTTAGCCTAAGAATAATAAAACAGTAAAAAATAGTAAAAATCATAAATACTAACAGTATTGCAACATGTAAAATACGATACCGCTATCAGCGTTTCGGACAAAGGCTTCCACCATCTTCCATTGTCTCGCCTCACTCGTTCAGTCTAACTCACGTGTGCGCCGTTCACGTTGTGCTTATAAATACGTTTTGCTTGTGATTTTTTTACTCGCATAATTTAACCTTTGCAATGCCTCCCAAGCATCCTTCATCTTCTAAGGCTTCTTGTAGTGAGCCTAAGCGGCAAAGGAAAATGTTAACAATAACAGATAAGGTAAGTTTACCTATCATGTACATATAAATTTACGTTGCATGCTGTTATTTATAAAGAAAAGGGTGGTTTTTTAACAGTGCAGGGAGGGTTTATACAGTAAACGTAAAAATAATTGTAAAATACCTATGTACATGAGTATGTCATATAAATTTACGCTTGCATGCTGTTATTTATGAAGTAAAGGGTGGTTTGTTAACAGTACAGGGAGGGTTTATACAGTTTATACGGTGTAAACGTAAAAATAAATTAAAATATCTATGCACATATAATAATAATAATAATAATAATAAGCCTTTATTTCCAAAGTAC
>JAXCGZ010014350.1:0-25851 GCA_037179515.1 Halocaridina rubra | reverse complement strand
TGTATATTATAATAATAATAATAATAATAGTCACTCCCTAAATACTCTAAAGTCCTTGGAAAAAATAATAGAAGAAGAAGAATGAAAAATTAGAAGAAGAGTGGAACTGTGGAAGTGCAAGAGACAAACATAAAAAAATGTTGAGCAGGCGATACATAAGTGGGTAAGAAAGCCTTTACATAGATTGTCACACATCGTATATATTCAGTGTCTGTTTATGAAGAATAAGAGGACAGTGAGGTTTTGGTGAATGACTAATTTGCCCATTTTTTTATATTCATGGATGTGTTATCTTTCTGAACTTTGGCCGGTGAGGTACCCCAACGAAATTTATTATTATGACTTGTTTTTGTGAGATTTGTCAACAGCTTGACAACAAATGAGTTTGCATGCCAAATATATATCAAAAGGCACTTCTTAAAGCAGCTAGTATCATGTTTCGGATAAATATTCAGTTTTGAGTTTTATTTTTATTCTACATTAGCTTTCTCACCTCTTCCGTACTCGTAATGGGAGAAAACATTTAAAACTTTTTTTTTGGGGTAATGAAAAACATTGTTGCTTTACCAAACCAGGGGCCACAGTCGGTATTTTTTTTTTTTTTTTTTACAGTTACACCTGTCCCATCCCCGACCATTTTATGGTGTTTAAGTAGGTCTCGATATTTTAAGATTTTTTTTTCTTTACGAATCTGACCTTCAAAATCGTCATAATTTATTAGTTTTCTAGGTTACTTTAGGAATAATTTTCGATGGTTTTGAATATCAGAGGTATTCAAAACATATCAATAACCGTACGCCATTCATAAATTTCACTTCCAAAGGGAGATGAGTGAAATCGTTAAAATTCCCTTACACTCCTCCCCCAGTACTCATAGTTAAGGTATTTTTCATTGGAAATAATGTGAACTTGGAAACATATAATTTTGAAAAGTGTATCAAGGAAATATTCCTTCAAAAAGTATGTTATAAAGCAATAAGCCATAGGACAATTATCGTTTTTTACATGCCATAAAAATTCCAATAACCCAATATGTTTTCTGGTGTTTAATGCTGTGACTTTATTTATGTTTGCCTTAATTTTAGCCTGAAATTCCTAATTTCACTGACTTCACTAGCAGTTATCAAATGGGTGGATAACACATAGGTGGCACGTGATGGATTTCCACCTATAGTAAATGTCAAAGTCATTCTTATAATGGCCAAATAATTAATTTTTATAAGCCAAACCAACAATATTAGTTTAACTTAACTTATCTAATTTCTCTTAGCCCAGTCCCAACCTATTCTGGCATAATATTACAGTTACCGTTGACTTGCGACCTTTGATTTTATGACTGAGACTGTGAATATGTACTATATTTCCAACCACAACTGTGCTGTATCTTGCAGCACGAGTGTTGCCCAGGTGGATGTATGACACATTTTCCTAATCTGTCAGCACTAATATTCCTGCGAAATGCTCATTTTTTCATCACGCTCTCATTCAGCAGTTTGCAACCATTGCTGTAATCTCTCTTTTAACACTATTCTCCAAAACCCCACCGTGTCTGTGGAGGAAATTGTCTTTGTCTACTGCTAATGTTGCCAAAGAAGACCATTGCCCCTGACATGAAAATATTGTTTGATAGTTCAAAGGAGGAAAGAATATTGACATTATTCTATGTAAGTTCAGGCTGTCAAACACTACTGTGTCGAAAATTTCAAAAGATGAAGGCAAAATTCATGAAGCATGTTAAAGGTTCGTACCCGTGCAGTCATTTATTATTGCTAATCAACAGATCGGGCTCCAAGAAATGGAGAGACTTTTGCATGTTTGAATGGGAGATCAGAACCAGACACACACCTTTAAGCCTCTTTGTGCGGATTTAGGCTAGAAGTTTGTTTCAGACTTCGAAAGCATGGGTAAGGAAAGTCTAACCTCAAAAATTTGTGGCACATAGAGGTTGTTCAAGATGATCGAAATTCATAATGTTCAAGTGACTGTATAAGCAGTATGTGCAGACGAGGAAGGAGCTCAAGGTTTTGTATAGTTTTGGTGATATTATGATATAAAACTGATATCAAATGGAGGAGATTTTTTTGTGAATTTGACGGGATTAATTTGCAAACCGATGCCAGCATGCCCATACATCCACATAGAAGCCAAAAGGTGCTTTGATTTATAGTAATTAAAGATAGACTGACTTTGCTGCTTGGCAGGAATATTGCAGCTTTTTAACTCATGTTGTTTATCATTCAGAAAACCAGTAGGGGTTCATCAAGAACATGAACAAGCATGCTCTCCCCTTCTATAATCGTTTTAAGCTTAAAGTGTGGATGACGCAGGTGCTATTTGAAGATTGGTTCTAGAATTGGATCACTTCTCAAGTTTGGAAATATTTTTTGGAGAAAGGAATTCCCTTCAAGATTTTACTGGTCTTTAATAATGCACCTGGTCTTGTACCTCATGTAGTAGATCTCCATACCAATGCTAAATTGGTTTTTTGTCCCAAAATACGATTCCACTCATCCATCCTTTAAACATATAAAGAATTCAGGTATCCTCTAACTTGGAGGAGTCATATAATTCAATTTGCCAAAGCTGCAGCTAAGATGTTGGGAGTTTTGTCATTACTCTCCCTAATCTCTCTTACTAAAAATCTATAAAGGCCTTATCCATCCCTAATAGAATATTGCTCTTATATCTGAGGGTTTTTTTACACCAGGACGGGCCCAAAAAAATAACAAAATAAAACAGCCCTCATAGGGCCTGGGCACGAAGAATATATAAAGTAAAGAGAAATAAAGTTGGGGAGTTCTGTGACTTGTCATATGTGAAGGGATAATCAGAGATGTGTCATAAATATCCAAGAATATTCAGTTTTGATGTAGGCATAGAAAAAGAACCATAACAGAAGGAAGACTTAACATCGAACTGTCTTGGACAGTCCTATTTAAGTTCAAAAAACCTTCAGCTGTAGTATTGCAACGAGCCGTTGGTGCCATGGGCCAACCTACTTTTAGTACATATCCTCCTTGATAGGGTGAATCAAAGCCATCAGACTCATAAAGATCCCTCTTTTACTTCTAATCTCGATTCTCCCTCTCTTTGCTGGAAGGTATCATCTCAGTATTCTGTTGTTACTACGTCCATATCTGTTCTGATGAGTTGGCAAGTTGCATTTTGCCCCCGATGGCAAGGCCATGTAACACACTCAGGTGGCCTCATCACACAGGTACTGTGTGGAGATTTCTAGCTCATGGATTGGTTGGTGCAGTGTCTGCTTCTTTCCTTCCACCTCCAGACTCTGGAACTCGCTTCCTCTGTCTGTCTTCCTATACTGTTATGACGTTTCTTCCTTCAGATGGTGATATATCGTCATCTTAGACCCTAATTTCACTATATATCTTGCTCTTCATTATTTTGACTGTCCTTTCAGCCTTTGTCATCTTCTTATTGTATATCATTCTCTTATTTCTTCCTTGTCTTTAAGCTGCTACTTTTTCTTCCCAAAGTTTTTTTTTTATGTTTGACCCCAAAGAGGGCAAAAAAAAAGTATTAATATAAATAATTCATGTTTTGATGACATAATTCATTCTATACAACTATTTGCATACAAGAACTTATTTGTAAAAGTTTAATCTTCTCAGCCCAAGGTCATATTGTTACTTTACAAATAAAATCTCCGATTTTTAAAGAATGATAACCTAAATAGTCTTTTTAGTGCCCAGTAATACAGAATAATCCCCAAATTAATGTTCCATTTGATAACCATCACAATAACAGTATTAGCTGGAAAACACCCATATTTAACATGTAGTAAAAATTCAACATCTGCATTATTATAATTTTTTTGCTAATAGTTGTGTTTCAGTTCTTGACTGAATTTATTGAGGTAGGTTAAGTAATTTGCCAATTCAAGTATCTTGCAGCTTTGTGTATCAAGTCCCTGTATATATTTTGAGGTAGTATTTTATGCAATATACAGTACTTAAGAAAGTTATATCTCCTTGCTTATGCTGTACAGAATATATATATATATATATATATATATATATATATATATATATATATATATATATATATATATATATATATATATATATATATATATATATATATATATATATATATATATATATATATATATATATATATATATATATATATATATATATATATAATTGGAAATTTGTATTTTACCCTTTTAGTTAATTCCTAGTACATTTTATACAGAGGATGGCAGGTCATACGAAATTGGAGCACTCGCCTAGCGCATACCTCGGTCGAATATCGACCAATCAGCAAACTTCTCATTGCCAATCGAGGGGAAATTGCTTGTCGAGTGGTCAGAACAGCTCGCAAGATGGGAGTCAGAACTGTGGCTGTATATTCTGAGCCAGATAAAAATTCCATGCATGTTGCAATGGTATGTATATGATTTATCCTTCAATTTAGGACGTTATTGCATATATAAACCTTTCTAAGACTAATACCACTCTCAATGATGCACAAGCTTCTCTCTGCATTTCTAATACATGTTGGGAGAGGTGACAGCAAAAGGACAAAAGTGATTGCCTATGTATTTAAACCATTATGAGAGATGTTAGTCTTTCATACACTAAGACATGGTTGTTCATTTTAACTTAAGAAGAATAAAATGTATATGGTTGTCAATTAATGATGTAATTATCCATGATATTGTATTCAGTACATAAGTGGCTTAAAGCCTCTTTACTCAGTGAATCTGAAGCCACTGCTGTATGTTGTAGATTGTTGTTATTATTATTTTAAGTTATAGTAATAGTGACAGTAGCAGTATTTTTCAAATGCAAGTGAATGCTACACTTGTGATTCTTGTATTTAATTTCACACTTGGAAATGTAATTGTCTCTTGATAATTTGACAAATATTTTTTATCTTAAATATTTATTTTATTTGCAACATTGGACACTGCAGAGCATCCCAGATATTATGAAAATATTACCTTTTCTGGAAAGGTTCTCATGACAAGCCTACCCAGAGCCCACAGTCTTACACACACCATGATATGTCCAGTGTTGAAAGTTGAAAATCTGATGTAATTTTTGTGTTGATATGTAATACATGCATGTAGTTGTATTTCTACAAAGGTAGTTTTGTCAGCTGTTAGTTAATATTGCCTGTAAGGAGTTTTTGGATGAATGTACAGTATATAATATTTTTAATTATTCTATACTTTTAATAGTACAAGTGAAAATAAGAGACTAAAATGTTACTAAGGTAAAAACCAAGTATTAATAGAGTATGAATTACCAAATAAGCATATTACATATGTGAAAACATGAATCATTTTTACCCCGGCTGGGAATTGAACCTGGGACTTACTATTACTAAGCCAAGGTGCTACCAACTACATCACAGAAGGTTAAAGGGAAACAAACCTCACAGCTTATATCTGCTATGGTAGGCTTGAACGCATTCTATCTGAATGCCACTATGTTCATATTACAGTTTCCCCAACCTCACTCGTGGTTTCGTATTCGTATTTAATTCAATTCCCAATTTCATTTGGGACCAACAGTTACCAAATAAGCACATTACATATGTGAAAACATGAATCATTTTTACCCCGACCGGGAATTGAACCTGGGACTTATTATTACTAAGCCAAGGCGCTACCAACTACACCACAGAAGGTTAAAGGGAAACAAACCTCACAGCTTATATCTGCTATGGTAGGAATGAACGCATTCTATCTGAATGCCACTATGTTCATATTACAGCTTCCCCAACCTCACTCGTTTTCGCATTTAATTTATATGAAGTTATTTATTGTATATTTAGGCTGATGAGGCTTACCATATTGGACCAGCGGCCTCTCAAGAATCGTATCTCAGAGCTGACAAAATTCTCAGCGTTGTGCAGCAAAGTGGAGCACAGGCCGTACATCCTGGCTATGGTTTCCTTTCTGAAAATGTAGAATTTGCTGAGCAGTGTGCCAAGGAGAGAATCATATTTGTTGGGCCTCCTGCAACAGCTATTAGAGACATGGGTATAAAAAGGTATTTGTTGAAGAAATTTATTTTCTCATTACTGCCCAGCATTCATAGGTGTAAGTGATTTTTTCATTATTGCAGAATATATTTACTGTTTTCGGAAGTGCTTGTTAGCCAGCTATAATGAAATACTGACTATCATCATCAGTATTATTTTTATCAGTATTATTATTATTATCATTATTATTATTATTATTATTTGGCTAGGATATTCTCTCCATGTTCCCTTGCATGTTGTAAGAGTCAACTGAATGGGGCAGAGCGAAGGGACTAGGAATCCTCCCCTCTGTATTTTCTCTTCCCAAAGAATCAGAGTATTATGCCTTGACTCAGCCACTCCCCTTAGAAGGGGAAAATGGCTTTGGGAAAAAAAATTACTTGGTACTACTACATTCGAGTTCATAATGATGACTTGTATATACCTGTACATACTTTAATTTCCTTCATAATTATAATATTGTTCTTTGAACTGCTTACAGAAAATTCTACAGTTATATGAGGTATCAATTTTTATGTAACATAGGTTGATGAGTTGAAGTTTCAGATGTTAATTACCAATCTAGAAAAAAAAAATTGGTTTGTAGCTCTCTTTACATATATTGTGAATAAAAGTGTTGTTGGGTGAAGTAATCCTGTTATTTCAACTGGGACATATATACCCACTGAAACCACTTTTTGTGTGTGCCATAGGGTTTTACGTAGAGCTGTGATTTTTATAACCATATAATGCTTCACTAAAATGCCGCAGAACAGTGTAACAAAAATAACCTGGTAACATATCTCTGTCGTCTAATGATAATATAACCTTTTCTCAGTACCTCAAAGAAAATTATGTCTGAAGCAGGAGTTCCAATCATAGGAGGCTATCACGGGGATGACCAGAGCGATAGCCGTTTGCGTAAAGAAGCTGAAAATATTGGGTTTCCTGTCATGATAAAAGCAGTACGAGGGGGTGGTGGAAAGGTAAGTTGTGTCCTATGCTGTATGTGATGTTTTTTTTTAAATACCCTTAGTATTGATGACAATTATAAATTGGTGCTTAGATACTTATATCCTCTCAGTAGTCTCCGTGGCAAAATAGTAGCGTCTGCGACTCTGAGGCGGCAGGTCGAGGGTTTGCGTTCCGTCACGGACTGAGGTTAGTAAGGGCATACACTCAAGGTAACGATTACATCTGCCAAAACACGTCCTTCGTAAGAGGCCACCGTCCTAGCCCTTAGTAGAAAAGGGAGTTTGTGACGTAAAACCGAATCCATACTTATATCCTCTAATTAAAAGAGAAAATTATAATTTAACCAAGTGTTTTATCACTATTAGAATAATATTAAAAGAGTAAAACTTCTAATATGAGCAACCCATATTGAGGTTGGCTATCATATGTTAACTTCTTGGCTACCCCTTACAAGGGGGATTATGGACATTGTATACGTATGTATCCATATATCTTTTTTAGTGGTTTTTGGTAATTTCTGCAAAATGTCTCTTTTACAGTTCTCTGACCTTTTGAGCCTTTTGTATTTTAAAACAAAGTTCATTATTGGCACTCGCGATTCAAAATCAATGAGTGGACTTATTCCTATTGTTTTTAGATTACAATGATCCAGACCCAGTATTGCAAGAAGTGTGTAAATATTTGTATATGAGGAGCGTCTGTACTGATAACACTATGGCTTACCATTTTAGATGACTGATATGAATAATAATGTATTACAGTGTTTTTCTAGGAGACATGGACTTAGAAGTACTAATTTTATTCTATGGCACTCTTCTGTCTGCAAATTCGCACAGTCTTGTAATGTATTTACTGCTCCTTTGGTTAAAGTGTGGCTAGAAATAAAGTTCATGCCATAGATGTGATGCATTGACAGGTTCACAGAGGGAAGAAATCTGACGAGATATACTAGTTATCCAAAGACCTTCCAATTTTTTTCCCTTTTATGTATTCTTTATGTTTCTATTGGCTCAGACATACTGCAGTACCTTTATTGCCTCCTGGTAGAAGCTCAGTAGATTGGAATACAGTACATGATCTTGAAGATACCTACAATGCACTTGATAATGCCATATTTAGGTAACTGTTAGGAAAGATTAGACTATCACTTGTAATGTATTTTAGAGCAGTCCTACTTTTCAGAAAACATTAAATAATCCTGTTAACACATTTTTCTCTTGAACACATTAATGATTTTTACGGAACTAGTGGTAAGTTTCGTCTTCTTACAATTGCATGTGTAATAATTCTTATATTTGAAACAACCTGAAACTTTAGGTTAAATTATAGCTGCAGATAGCATAATATCACTTTAATATTTCCTCCACAGGGAATGCGTATAGCAATGACACCTGAAGAATTTGAAGACCAGCTTGAGTCTGCAAGAAGAGAAGCTACAAAAGCATTTGGTGACGATGTCATGCTGATTGAAAAGTTTGTTGAGCGACCTCGTCATGTTGAAGTACAGGTATTGGCAGAGCCGTCCATTTGGCTATCATCTTAATAAAGTGCACATTTGTCTATTATGGAGAACGAAGTAATTTTTGGTGAGAGGAGGCATGAGGAATACGTTGGGAGAAGGATGCTAAGGAAGAAGGTGCCAGGCAGGAGGGAGAGAAGTAGGCCAAAGAGGAGGTTATGGATGTGGTGAGGGAGGACATGAGTGTGTGTGTGGTATGACAGAGGAGGATGCAGGAAATAGGGCAATATGGAGACGATTGCTTCCTTATGGCAACCCTAACAGAAGCTGAGAGATTTGATGAGGATGATGTAATGGTTGGTGATGGTGACCTATCACTATTATGTCTGATATTCTCTTGTTGTGTTTTATACAGTTTTAATAAAAGCCAGATCTTTTTAAAATTAACATACAAGTTCTTCATGTTATTATGTTGATTAGTGGAGCAGTGTAGATGGCAAGTTGTTTTCCGGTCTAAAAAATTACGATACGAGCAGAAGTTTGTTGGTCTTGTTTCACTAAGTGCAAGCATTCATTCCATTGTTTTCATTTTGACTTAGTTTGATATTAACAGTCTTTCCAACACCATAATTGCAGATATTTGGTGACCATCATGGAAATTATGTGTACTTGTTTGAGAGAGATTGTTCTGTACAGCGTCGTCATCAGAAGATCATTGAAGAAGCTCCAGCAGTAAGTATCAACTTATTTTTATTATGAATAAATTCTTTGTAGTAATTTTTAGACTGATAATGGTGCTGATAAATACATATCCTAATTAGTTTTTATTTTATAATTTTAAACTGATTCACTTAAAAGTCTATTTGTAAACATGTAGAAAGATTTTATTTTTTGTTCGAGTTTTTCAGAGTTTAAGCTCATTAGGAAATATATTTTTCAAAATTTGCATTATCAGTCACTACAGCTGTTATAAAGATATAAGAGAGCCCTCAGGTAATTATATAGATTTTGCGAACATTGTTTCTGGGAATAAATTTTTTTTTTTTTATTTGATGCTTGTCCATGTGTAATTTTCACCTTAAATGCTTGTTATGTGGAAAGGAGCAAAATAACAAAGAAGTAGGAATGCTAAGTATATACAGGGCTCCCTAATTTTTTTAGGTACCTCCTTTAAATCATAGAGCATATATGTGAAAAATGATTAAACTTTTCAGCTTGGAGTATATATCTTTAAGTAATTTTTGTATATAATAAGAATTATAAGTATGATTGAGAGAATATTTGGCATGTATATTGTTCTCCCACCTGGGTCTGCAAATGGCTACAACCATAGAAAGAGATTGAGTAATAGTAAATAGAAGTAACATTCTCTCTCTAAATGTAAGTATATCCTCTCAAACTTTTTGCATACCTTATATAGTGAATAAGATCAAGCCATTGCTCATGCCGACTCCCAGAATAAAGCCCGCAATTTCCTTGTTTAGCATGGCCCAAGCACACTGAATTGATAGGACTCTCCATTAAACTCTTTCAACTTCCACACATCTCATCTAACTCATTCCTCACCTTATAGAATCACCTGAATTTACAAATTCTTCTTAGGCATATCATTTCTAGCTCATCATACTTCACTGCATTCAAATTTAAACACTCCAAAGAAGTACTATAGAAGCAATTATTCCATGGTGCAATGCATACTTAGTCTGGATTGATAGTGAACTTTATTATTTCTTCCTCTCCTTACCTCCTCCCAACCCGTTTGACCCTATTTACACTTTATAGTCTAACTTCTTCCCATATCGACCATCTGCCTTTCTATCACCTCCTTTATATCTGAAACTGTCCACCTTCTACTGTGTCAAATGTTTTATCTCATCTACAGGTTATGCAGTCTTCCATCTTTGCTATATTTCAACACCTTAACTTTTTCTACATTACCTTTTAGTTTCCTCCACCCACCAACTCTGCCAGACTCCACTACTAACCTTTCTAGTTTTGTCTCATTATAGGACGCATATACAGTTCCCCAAATTGTAACTTGCTAACTCTCCAACTTGTATCCCCTATTTTTCACATTACTCTATTCAGTAAATATCCAGGTTGACATAACACATCTCTTAACCTTTTACATTAAGCCAATCACTTCGGAATCTCTTCCCACACATTCTTTATTGACTTCATAAACACTTTGCAATCCCTTCAGCAACTTTCTCCCACCCCTTATATGCTTAGGAACTTTCATATCTTCTCTGTTCACCCAGTCTTTCCAGATCCATAAAATCTTTTATCTGTCTTCAAATACTTCGTGGGCATATCCATTAATGTGAACCTGTGATCAGCGCAATCTTGACCTTATATTAAACTACACTGTTCATTTCCAATCCATGCAGCTCTACATCCCTTCGCTACTTCCACTAAGACTCGTTCATACTTAGAGCACTGCAGTTTTTCCTATTTGCCATTGTACAGTAGAACAGTATGGCCGTCTGCGGGTACTACTCCTTCATGAATTAGATATTAAAAAGCACACACATCTAATTCACCACCAGCTCTCTGCCCTTCTTCAGAAATCTTTAGACCTCTGAACACACTTTGTGTTCTCGATCTTCTTTCCTCACATGACTTTTGCTACTCCATCTCTTTCCACTCCACCCTTGCACACTTTGCCTATGACTCATTAAGTACCTTCTTCTTCTCGTTAGACTTCCAAGCCTCTTTCTCTTCTTCTCCCAGTTGCTTCTCAACTCTTCAGACTCTCTTGCTTTGTTTTCTTTTGCCAATTCACCTGCTTTACCATATTTTTAGTTAGTTATTGAATATATTACTGTATAATTTTCTCAGCCCTCTTGGAAACTACAACTTTTTTATCTATGCCGTATGTGTAAGAAAATAAACTGAGATGGGCTCAGCAGCATCATACTCGAAATTCGTTTCTCTATGAAAAATTTTCTTTCTTTAATACAGCTAAAAGAGATGAGTATCAAGTACATCAATTACTAATTCTTCCATCAGTTTTGTGCACTCTGGCTTTTTTTTTAAGGGGAAGGAAGTGTTATTTATGTAAGTTACCTGGAAAATGTATGTGCCATTGTTTTCAGGCTTCTTACTTAGTTTACTAAGGTATATTTCTAGTGCTGTTATGGAATTTAACTTTTATCTAATATTCTTTTACCATAGCCAGGGCTGACGTGGGATGTTCGTAGGTCTATTGGAGAAGCTGCAGTAAAAGCCGCACGAGCTGTTGGCTATGTAGGTGCTGGAACTGTTGAATTCATTCTTGATGCCTCTCATAATTTCTATTTTATGGAGATGAACACACGTTTGCAAGTGGAACATCCCGTTTCGGAAATGATTACAAATACAGACCTTGTAGAATGGCAGTTAAGGGTAAATTGAACTGTTCGATTTTTAGTTTCATCCAAGTGACGAAGCTTTTATTTTCTAATATAAATTATGATATATGTTAATGGTACCAGCTATTACAAGGTTTTCTTTAAATTCCAATATTTTATCCTCCAACTTCAAGGCTGGGTATTAACTGAAGTTATTGTGCAAAGTCATAAATTTCTATTATGTCAATTAGAAGATCACTGGTAGCCGAATAATTTCATCATTACACCAAAAGAGATTGAAGTGTTATCTTAAAATATATATTATCAATCTGAAATGGATAAAGGAAGTCATTTACGGAAATTTTTTATAGGTATCTCTGTTATATTTTATATATTCTTGCTTCTATTTCTTGTATTGAGAATTTTGTAAGATTATTTGTCAGAGAGTGTTGTGCTGATGAATATAAGTGTAAAAATCCCTCTATTAGGTTGCTGCTGGCGAAAGGCTTCCTTTACTGCAAGATGACATAAAACTCTCTGGTCACAGTTTTGAAGCTAGGATTTATGCAGAAGACCCAGACGGAGGTTTTCTCCCTGGTGCTGGACCATTGAATCATTTGTCAACTCCCCTTGCTACAGATAGAATAAGAATAGAAACGGGTAAGTAATGACTTTTCATATTATTATGCAGCATTCTATGTGGATTATTAAAGATTTTTTGATAGGAGTGTATTCATATCTCATATCTTTAAGAATTTTATAATAGTGAAGATGCATTTATAGAAAGAAGAGCAGTGGAAATTAAATACCTCAAGAAATATATTTCTTTTTTTGTATGCAAAGGCTTTATTCCCTCCTTTTAAGGGGTTGACTGAATTAGACCAATACCTTAACTTTGCTATGGGAATATATGAAGGGAATTATTCTCTTCTCCATCACTTTTCCTCATAAATTGCGACATGCAGTGGCATGTAGAGGCATTATTTTTGTCCCCTACTCCCAGGAGAAGAAAAGAAGATGCAGAGTTGGAGAAAAAAAAACGAAGTATGGGAGTCTGAGAATGCTTTATTCTTCACATAGAGTGGATACAACAAATTGAAAACAGAAGGCAGAAAGTAAAATTTTTAAAAAGAAAGAATTACCTATCATAGGCAGGGGCACTCAACACTCCACTTACGAGAATATAGAATGCACCCATCACTCTTTGATATGAGGAAAGTTGTAATTCCAAAGTGAGAAAATTGGAGAGGGGAAGGAAATGTGCATAATCTCATCATTTTTTTTTTTTTTTTTAACTTCTGTATAAACTGTCTTTAGGTGCATCTTATCAGACTGCTTTAGATGGTATGCATTTGCCGTTTATGAGATTGTATTTTTGGTATAATATTAACAGCAGGTTTATATGATCTTGGATTTACAATGTATGCAAACTTTACCCAGTTATGAAATACTCTTTCATATATTTATATGTACAGCTTTAAAATGATGACTTGCCATGTGTATGTGACAATCATAGGTAATATGAGTGTAGTACTTAGAGTTGAAATTATTCTTCTCAAAACTTTAGATACAAACATGTTCAATATGTTTAATGTAGATATCATCATGTTAATGAAATGTGTCACCTCTTTATATCTTCAAGGTGTGAGACAAGGTGATGAAGTATCTGTCCATTATGACCCAATGATTGCCAAGCTGGTGGTGTGGGGTCACGACCGAGCGCATGCTTTGAACTCCCTCGTTACATGTCTTGGTGATTATAATGTAAGTTTTTGTTCTTTTGTCTCCATTTTGATTTAACCCTGGAGTGTACAAAATAGTTTGCCTGTTAGTTTAAAGTTATTGTAATGATATGCTAATGACAGATATGTCTATGCAATGATAATATAAGTTTGAGTTATATGTGTACGGCAGTGAAAATTGGTTCTTACTTATCCAGAGCACTGCACTTTAAACCTTCAAAGCCCATGACTTGATAAGAAATTTTATTGACTAAATTCAAGTGTTGATTAAGCGAGACAGTGATGAGTTTTATGTTGAATTACTGCTTTTATGTATCATGTGTAATCTTCATTTCTTGTTCCTTGTTCTGCATAGATTGTTGGTCTCAGTACAAATGTCAACTTTCTCATGAGTTTAGCGACACATCCTAATTTTGTTGCTGGAGATGTCAGTACAGACTTCATTCCAGATCACTATAATGAACTCTTCCCTGAACGCAAGCCTTCACCACAGCTGTTCTGCCAGGTTAGTTATAAAGTCATGTAATCATTGTGAGACTACTGTATGTTGATGTTTCTTGTCATAGGTTTTATGTATAGATTCATTATTGCCTGTTTTCTTTCCAGAAGCCTATATTAGCCTTGTCATTCTTTTGTAGCCTTTTTAAAATTAAGATAAAAAATTTAAAAGCTTTGTATTTCAGAAACACATATGACCAGATATTTTCCTTTCAGTTTATAAAAATGAGATGTTTTTAATATCCAGTATGTCTTTTATGTAAATATAATGCTAGAATAATTTACTTATCCTGCATAACTTTCAATTTGTTTACATTTATGTGAGTTAAACGTCCACTTGATATGTGAGTTTTCTCTTTGGCTCTCTCCTTTAAGGATATAAAAATGCCAAATACAAGGATCCTCATTTGCCTAAGTCTTTAGTGTTACTCCCTAATGTAATATAGCAGTGATAGTCATTGAATAATATGTGGAATGCTCGGACAATTATTTTGTTTTTTTATGCATTAACACGATTCCTCCGCAGTGGCCGCCATGGCCGAGTGGTAAAATTCGTGAATTTGATTTGTCAGTTCTTGGGTTCAAGACTGCCATGGTCTGAAGTTAGAAAATGCATTCACTTAGTGTAATGGTCGCACTTGCCTAGACCAAAATCCTTCGCTAGAAGGCATTTTCTCTGCCCTTAATAGAAAAGGAGTCGGTGACATAAAACCAATCACAGCACATGATTCCTCCACATCATATTAGTCTTTGTTTGATATAATATTTGTTTCTCATAATATTCAGAAACTAGAACTTCTGATAAGTGGCACTTGAAGGGTCACTTTGGAGCCAAGTGTATAATCCCATTCATGAACTTTTGATTGGCTAATCTTATCATAAAACTAAAAAAAAAACTAGACTGTTTTATTACTGTAATAATACCCACATCATACGTAGTGCAGTAAAGGCATTTGTATTGTTTAACTAAAAATGGACTTTTATATGAAGTGCTGTACTGTATCTGCATTTACTATGTGGATGAGTTTATTTTTATATTTAATTAAGTTCCAAAATTAAGGTCTTGGCAATCACCATAAAGTAGTTTGGCAATATATCTCTTTAATATATAGAGTTTATTGTGAAATAAGTGATTAATGAGTTGCGTTCAAAGGTTTCCATGTTATAAAAATATTTTGACATTATCATATTTCAGTGCTTAGTATTCTCCCCTCTTTAAAATGTGACTCATTTTGACCCCTGTAAGTATAATGTCCACTTTTTGTCAGTTTCTTAGTGGTAGTTGCATACTGGCAGTTGGGATTCAGTCCCATTTCAGATGCCACGAAAGCATTAGCTTCACATGTTAGATAAGTGATGTAATAATGGTCTGAAAGTATGCTGAATATATATTCTTATTTAACTTCATTAATATTGGCCCGTACTTTGTCTTCACTGGGGGATTGTAGTTCTTTTATTATCTGAAGCAGAAGAATATGTAATCACATACTTAAACTCTGAGCTTGAAAAACTACTGTATGATCGTAAATTTAGTTTCAGTACTTATTTCAAAACTTCCTTTTCAGACTGCTTTAGCATTGATATTAGAAGAAGAGCAGGAAACTGTGAGAGTCATAGCAAAATCACGAGATCCCACATCTCCATTCTCCCCTACTGGTATTCCTCGGATTAATCATACTCTTTCTAGGGTTATTACCATCTCATGTGGTGGAAAAGGTAATTTTAGTTGTATGAGTATTATTCATTGATTCTGATCTCAGACTGTACCCAAGAATTGCTTATTACATTGATTAAAATTTTAGGTGAAAGGTTTCTGTTAGTTGGCAGCTATAGTATAGAGAAATGATGAAATGCAGGTAGGATAGGTTTTCCCTGCTGCCCCAGATGGTCATGGCTGTGGTTTAGAGTATAAATATACAAGATGTTATATAGAAAATCGTATTGTCATAGTAATTGATGTGTAATTAATAGAAAGAGATATTTGTTTGAGAGATCAGGGGAAGGAATTTTCTCTGGCATAATTGAAAAACTATAGTAAGGAAAAAACAGTGTAGTTGAGCAAAGAGATACGGTCTCTGGGAAGGAGTTGAATGAAATAATTTCAGAGTTATGTGAGGGTGATCTGGAAACAAACATCGAAATTTGGGTGATTGTAGGAGTCTGTGGCCTAACAGCAAGAGAATCCTGAGAAGAATTACCCTTTTTCAAAACTTGAGTATGTGCTTGACTACTTTTGACAGAAATATGTGGGGATTATATGTATGAATATGATTCTTTTGGAGCAGGATTTCTGTGATATTATGCAAATGTACAGTATGACTATGCATAATATTTTTAATATTTCAAGCTTTTAAATGATATTTTGCATTATTTTATATATTTCATCAATATTTTTTTTTTTTTATAATTTTTAATCTTTTATTGATTTTAGGTCATTTTTTTTAACATATATTACTAAACTCTGCATTAGGGTGAACAGTTTGATGGACTGTATCAAACAGGTATCACCATGGATTATGATGCTTGCAAGTGACACTGATCTGTAGCAAGAGTAGGGAACAAGTTGAGGTGAGCATGGAGAGATGCACTGGAGTAAAGGGAAATGAAAGTCAGCAGGACCAAGACAGTGCATATGTGTCCGTCAGAAAGGCAGAGGTGGAGTGGTGAGGTTGCAAGGCATAGAAGTGTAGAAGATGGGTGAGTTTTGGGGACAGCTGATGAGAGTAATAGAAACTATGGAAGAGAGTTCAAGTAAGATGCATTGGATGGAGAAGAATATGTGACAAGAGGCTACCCACAAGAATGAAAGGCTAATTTTACAAGGAAGTAGTAAGGCCGGCTATGTTGTATGATTTTGAGATAGTCCTGCTGACAAAAAGACAGGAGGCAGAGTTGGAGATGCTGCGGTTTTCTCCAGGCTTGACAAGGATAGACAGGATAAAAAATGAGTATATCAGCTTGACAGTGCTGATAAAAAGATTTGGGGAAATGGTGAGAGAGGTGAGACTGAAATGGTTTAGGCATCTGTTGAAGAGGGATGAGGGGCATGTTGGGGGGAAGGAGCTGCCTGGCAGGAGGAGTAGTAGTAAGCTAAAAAACTGGTTTATGGATGTTGTTGAGGGAAGACATGAAAGTGTGTGGTATGACGAAGACGTTTGCAATATATAGCGTGATATGGATGTGATTGATTGGCTGTGGCAACCCCCAATGGAAGAAGCCAAAAGAAGTAAGAAAACTCAGTCTCAAGTGAAGAAATCTGTAGATATTCTTTTGTAAACCCTTTATGGCAATATCTTGAACACTTGGCTATGTATTTTTATTGATTAATGTAATATATTTCGTACATCTTTATTACAGAGGAGACAGTTCAAGTTGATTATGTTGGCTCAGCCAAGTATCGGATGACAGTTGGGGGTACATCATATGACATTAGTGGCATTCTGGTCCGTGAGAATAATGTTGCTCATTTGAATTGTACAGTTGATGGAGCAGCATCTTGTTCACGTGTTGTCATGGATGGCAGAGATATTCATCTCTTTACTCAGGTATATAGTATATTTCAACAAAATTCTTAATATTTTCTACTTATATCAATGCTATTTTGGTTACCTCATCAGAGCGAGTTTACTGGGATGTATGATATTAAAGTCTGATTATGCTTATTTGATTATTTGAATATATAATCTTTTCTTAGCTCTTAAAGAAATTGTACTGTGAGCTTAAGGAGACATATGCTAATGTACAAAAAGAAATAACAACTTTAGATTTTAAAGCAGTTACCAGTGTTTTTCAGAGGATGCCATCAATAATTTATATGAAAGTGTTTTTTTAATATAACAATGGATATTTTATGTATGTAATACTTATAACAATTAAAGTGGAGGAATAAGGCCTGTTAATGTTTTTATTAAGACGACAAGCTTACTAAATTACCAGTTTGTATTACCTGACCCTTCATCATCTAGTTCAATTTCTTATTTTCGTCTTTATTGAACGTGGCAATTAGACTTCCTAAACCTAATTTTTCTTGTGACTGACTATTTAGAATCATCTGCTTTCTTGTAATCAAATGGGCTTTAATTTTCCTACTTCAGGTTTTATGTGCATGTAAAAGAAATGATAGCAGCATTTGTTATTTTTTCTTTCTACAGTGTAGTCAAGATAGCACTGGGAAATGCATTTATAATAACCTTGTGCTACGAAAAGGCAGCCATATATTTGTATCTAGTATTTATATCATTTATATATCTACATAATATAAAATTTTTCAAAGTTTTGGATTTAGGTTGAAGTCATGTTTCTAATGTAGCTTATGTATCCTGCATTTATGTATCTAAATAATATAAAATTTTCTAAAGCTCTGGCATGGATGAAGTCTTGGTACTATTGTATCTTTATTTTTTCAGACAGGTGGCTGGCAGTTTGGAGTACCAGCTCCCAAATTTGAGTCTAAGCTGAGAAAATCAGCTGGTGCCTCAGGTGGTGCAGTTGCCCCCATGCCAGGTGTTGTGGAGAAAGTGTTTGTTACTCCAGGACAAACTGTCGAAGCAGGCGATCCTTTGGTTGTTATGATTGCCATGAAGATGGAGGTTAGTAATACTAAATGTGCCATTCCATTTTAGCTTTCGCAGTTTGAAAAACTTGCGTGGTCCAATCATCATTAATAGCAGTACAACAGTTCTTTAGTCATGCGCTCACCTCCTGTCAAGCTTACTCTCTGCTCTTTTCTTCTGATGCTCTCTTCTCCCAAGACTTTTTCACTTGGATATTGGTTTCTTCTAGTAAATCTCTTTGGGTGGGACTAACAAAAATGATGGCTTTTTCTCATTCAAGTGGCTATTTCTGAATGAATAGGACAGAGATCTATGGAGGTGTGATGAGGCCAAGAGAGGGGCAATTAAAATATATTATCTAACACATTCTCCTATACAAGAGGATCATCCTCTTTAGTAACTTAGGACACCCTTGTGATATTAAAAGCTCAGTTGCCTATGTATTCATGACTGTTTTGTAGAATAGACGACTAATGGTTCCCTGTCATGGCTGTAATGTGACTGAATATTAAGCCCTGGATCTCATTTATTTATTAGTCATAGGGCGTAAGGTATTGGCCACATACATATAAAGGCAAATAACCCTTTGGAAAAAACTCCTTTGTGTACATATATCCTGCATGGCCGTTAGTGGGAAGCCAGAAAATGGGGAATTATGACTCTGTGTATATATTCCCACAATAATTTGTGATACTTGTTCTTTCTAATTTCTTTCTGTATAGTATATGTTACCTTCTATATTATTTTTAGTGGATAAGGACCATTTTACTTTAATAAAAAGCTAAGGGAAAGCAAAAAGCCATATCTATTACAGTTGAAAAGAAATTAAATGATATAGAGACGTGTAAGTGAAGGCACAAACAGTGGGAGTTATGATGTGAATAAATAAACACCTTAACTATGCATTCCAACGTCTAACGTAATACAGATCTAAGTAAAGGAGATTTTTCATTTTATTGGGAATACAAAAATGGTGAAAGAATACATGTCAGTGTTAAATAACTTATTTTCATTTTAAATAAATTATCTGTTATTGAAAGTTGTTTATCTAAGTGACTTCTTCTGACCCGAGAGAGATAGAATTGAGATGGCTTGTTTTAAAAGTTATTTTTTTTAACTCGTCCATCTCTTGTAAACCTGTAGAATGGATCACTAAAATGAATGTGTAGAGCTGGAACTGTTAATTTAATTTTTCTTAGAGCATCTCTCTTTTTCGGATTGGCTATGTCTCCACCTGAGAAAGAGACTTGACAAGATCCTAAAAATCAAACAGAAAAAAGTTTCATAAAAGATACAATCATCAACAACTTACTTTATGATGAAAATTTGTCTTATGTAAGAAACTGAAGTATTAATTCACATTTTATTTTTATTTTTCTGTGGTAAGTGCTTAATCAAGGAGTGGTATACATTGGAGTCACCCTTTTCATACTTTTACATATCTTCACATTTTTTTTTTTATTCAGTTCTGTCTTCCTTGAAAAATTAAGCAAGTCCCCAGAAATAACATGCAGTATATTGTATAGAAAATTAAATCTACTTACCTTCAGAACTCCCACATATAATCGAACTTGCCAAGTGCTTGCTGCACATAGAAATTTGCTGCTGAGCCCATGGTATAGACTTGATCATAATGAAGATTGCTCAAAGTTTATAACTTAAAATACATAAGTTCATGACCCAACTATTGAATTTTATGTATTGATGAGTAACTCAATATAATCCAAAAATATTCAAAAAAATAATAGATGAGTTGGGATTTGTTAAAAGGTTGAATGTAGAATCTGTACTCTCAAGAAGTATAAGTGATCATAAAATACGTAAAAGTACTCTCGACTCATAGAAACTGAAGTTACTAGTGATACTAAA
Source organism: Halocaridina rubra (assembly GCA_037179515.1). NCBI lineage: Eukaryota > Metazoa > Arthropoda > Malacostraca > Decapoda > Atyidae > Halocaridina > Halocaridina rubra. The sequence continues at coordinate 5,426 of JAXCGZ010014350.1, read as the reverse complement.
CTTAAGTTGTGTTATTTGTCACTTATAAGGGAATAGGGCTGCACAACTTCATTTATATACATACATATACAGCCATCCCCCTCATAAGGGGGGGTTCGAGTCAAAGCATACGCATTCATCCGAAGATAATATGCTTCGATAATTCCTCTTAGCTCCTTGGGAATGAACGGCTACCAAAGTACTTCCTTATCTCCATGTTTAGGTCACCCTCAGTAACACTTATGAGTTGTCAGGGCCTATCTCCATCTCATCCTTGGCCTGCTTTTTGTGTTTCTAACACCTGTAAGAAAGGTAATTCTTCATTATGTTTGTTATGCTTGAGAGGTAGATGATGATACTGGTTGTACAAATAGTGTAAAATTAATATGAAAATTTAATTATACTTTTCAGTATGTCATCAAAGCAGCCAGCCCAGGTGTTGTTGAAAAAGTTCTCTTCAAGCAAGGAGACAACGTTGCCAAAAATACCCCACTGGTCAAGATAAAAGAAACAGAAGAGAGTTGATTTTTTCATTATGGGGATAATACAAACGTAAATCAGGTCAGACCAAGAGCAGTCACACAGATACTTACTTATGTTTTATTCTGGAATTTTTGTAGGGAGCTCATTGTCTAACATTTTAGTCGTGTAGAAACTAGTTTGTGTTTGTATGGAATATGAACAGGAAGGGCAAAATGTAGTCACTTTTAGTGATCTCTCTTTTTTGTAGGACTGATGTATTTGATGGAATGAACTGGGTAGAGCTAAGAGTTGTAGGATTTACACAGTAATATACTTGTTTATAATATGCATAGCCAAACGTTTAGTAATAATTAGAATATATTGTGTTGTAATTATTATGGTGCTCCGACTATATACTGATAATTTTACCCACTCTTACTTATTCTATTGATGTTTAGCTATAAGTTGCATTAGTCTGTGATCTGGATTTAGGTATAAAAGGAAACTTGCAAAAAATGTATTTGACTTGTTGGCAGTAGCTTTTGAAAAGAAGAACTTTGCATTGTATAATATTATGCCGTGAATATCATGGAAGAATAAGGTTATTCAGTTGGTGCAGTCCATTACAAGGAAAATAATCCACGTTTTTCTAGCACAGTGTGTCATAAGTATGTAAATCCAAATATATATCTCAAAAAATTGCCTCCAAATATTTATGGCTCATTCACCAGTTAGCGGAAAAGCAGAAATATAGACAGCATAATGTTATCAATTTTGATGATTGAGTTCAGATTCTCTAGAAGTTGACGTAGTTTCTTCTGTTACTAACGATTTTGATACAGTAGACAACTTAGTATTATCTGGTACCAGTTTGTTATCATAAGTACTCAGAGTGTAAATTTACAAAGCATTGAGTCGATAGCTTACACCAGTATATTATTGCACTTTCAAGTAGTTATATTCATTGTTGTAATGGGATATTCTCTAATAATGTTTTCAGTTTTATTTCTTTGAGTTGAATGCTTATTGGTGAATATTGCCAATAAGACATTTAGAATAATGCATTTCAAAAATTAGGTTTTAAATGTATCAGTTTATTAGTAATTATATGAATATATGTATATTAGTTGAATGTACAGTAGATATTTTGTTGAAATATAGATATATTTTGTAGTTGAGACCATTATTTCCCTTTTATTATTTTTAAGTTTTCTCCTAATGCACTTTACTCATGGGTTGGGATTTTGATCACTCAGTGACGTTGTGTGAAAATAATTTTTTAAACATTTCACCTTCTCGGTTACCTTAATCTTTCTTGTTTCTCACCTTCTGGGCTGTCAAGGCCTATCACCATCTCATCCTTGCCCTGCTTCGTTTGAATGCCCGATAAACCCACTTATTTAAATCAGCTTCCCAGTTCACTCTCTATCGGCCCTTTTTAGGCATTTAGATATACTCTTTTCCATTCTCCTCGTAAGACTTTAATTCTCATTTTTCTAAATGTGATTCTGCTTGACTTATTAGGTATTGCATTGTCACCACATTATGTTTTTTCTTCTTTTAACACGACTGATTCGTCAAATCGAGAGTTTGCGGCCCACCATGGTCTGATCTTAGAAGGGACATTCACTCAGGGTAACGGTTGCACTTGCCAAAAAAAGTCCTTTGCAAGATGGCACCATCCTAGCCCTTTGTAGAAAAGGAGTCTTTGATGTAAAACCAATCACTTTTTAAAGTCAAAGATTCACCACCATACATTAAAGTGGAAACAGCCATTTCTTTTTACAATCCAATTTTGGTATGCTTTGCTGCAGATCTTTCCTTCAATAGCCTTCTCATTACCCCCAACCCTTGTAGCTTTTCTCCATTTACTTATGGGTTATTGTCAATATACAATTTCTGTCTGCTGTTATATGCACTTCCAAATATTTTCTAGTGTCTCTCTCTTTAAATACTATACTTTGTAATCTTGCTTCCAAGTTTCTCAGCTCTCTATCTTCAAGGTATCTGGGCACCTTACTCTTTTTTGCATTTTCTCTATGCATTTTCCGTACTACTCTGTCTATGTATGTAGTTTGCCTTCAGATTACCACCAGTGCTTTATCGTTGGCAAATAGCAACTTTTATGTGGTTTGCTTCCAGATTGCTACCAGTCCTTTGTCATTGGCAAATAGAAACTTTTTTCCCTCCTACTTCCAACCTCCATCATTTTAGTTCCACGTTCCAACAACTGTCCTTCTTCTCTTTACTCCATCCATATGCAGTTTACCCAGTCAGTTAACACACCATATATCATGTAAACAACATTTGCCTCAGACAACTCGTTCTTTTCATTCCCTTCCTCTCTTTATTCAAGTTATTACTTGTCTTCTTTTTTTTATGCCATTCATTTGCAGATTTTACTGCTTTTCCATCCTCTTCATGTCATATGCCTTTTCATTTTTTTTTATATGTGCCACATTTACTCCCCACATGAATGATGGGGGTGTACACAGACATGTTGGAGCTTGGGGATTAAGGCTGGATACTCTTCCTAACGCCTTGCTTCAAGTTCGAAGCCGCGTAAGACAGGCTTGTCATTTCTGACTCGCTCACTCTACCACAAAGCTACTGTGGCCTCCTACCTTTTCTAAACTAATAAAGGTAGCATATTTAAATTACAATTGACTTTGTTTTATTGTGACCTTTACTGCAATCCACCCACTCCATTCCTAAACTGTTCTGACACATACCTCAATGTCTGTTTAATGGCTTTTTCATGTTTTCATATTAAATTGATTTTGTCCCCCACTAAAGAAAATAATGATAAGCTTTTAAAAAATTTGCAAAGCGAGAGAGAACTTTGCCAGATTTGCCTTGGTAGTGTGTACCAGAATGGCTTGTAATTTCTGTAGTCAGTTATACCTTAAAAACAACTGCACTACTAAGGCATCACAAGCATTTAGGTCACATGCATTACAGTTTTATTCATAGGCGAGATGATGGCATACTTTTTCAAAAAAGATAAAAAGTGTAAGTTCTTGAAAAGAGTGATGAGATTGCCAAGAATGTCAAATTTAAAGGGAATTATAAATAAATTGATTGTTTCAAAATGAAAGTTTCTGCATAGCATCAGGATTGTGGGTGAGATAATATTGGCTGATATTAGGGTACTGAAAGACTACGACAAAAAAAAAAAGCATATAAAGCAGCAAACATATTCAGTGTGAATGGAAAAGGACTTTTTTTTATTAGAGAATGCTAAAGCTGTTATTTTAGGTCAATGAAAAGCTAGAAAAAGAAAGTTTAGGGTCACATACTATCAGGAGATAGGCTGACTTTGCAGATTTGAGGAAAAATAAAGTTGTGAACTCAATCCCACTGACAATGATAGAAATGATGCTAAGTTTTCCAGTGATTTGGCCATCCAATAGAAGTATGTATGTATTATGTCTTTCAAGAAAAATATTACAAAAAAGCAGTGTGGGTAATAAGATATTAAGATTTGACAGTGCTCCTGGTCATTAAAGATTATTGCTTTCAGGAACAATTTCAAGGAGATATACTGTATTTGTTTCTCAGTACAGTGTCTTTTCCAACCTATAGATGAAGATACCATTATTGCATTTAAAGCTTTCTATATCCAGTTGGTTATGATATATTTACTGGGTGATTTGGATAAGAAAGATGAGATAACTAGTGAATATTTTTGGAAGAATTACATTCTAAAAATGACCATAGGAAACATTGTATCTTCACAGATTATTATTATAGCAAACATTATTAAAGCTATTTTTGATAAAGTCTTCTAGGTTTTCTGCATTGTTTTTTGGGTCTATATATTTTAGTCTATTATTCACCGTAAATTGTTAGGCATTCTTTAAAAGCAGGCATTTAGAGCTAGATGATGATAATGCACTATATTACCTAGACTGTTTTAAATGTCATAAATATGAAGCATGCTGCTCTGAAAATGCAAACATGTCCTCGGTTTTAAGTTCAGCTAAGTATTAGTAATTTATAAAATGACATGATGAATATTTCTAGAGTTCTAGTTGTGGTATGTTCAGCTTAGCGAATATGGTACTATTTTATTTTACTGAATATTCAAAAATGTTGACACAAAATACAGCACAGTGCTTTAAGTTACTGTAATAGGAAAACATTTTTGATATGGCACTGTATGATCTCTTATCATCTAATACTGTTAATCTTGGCTTCCATGAAGCTACAGTTCTCTGGCTCAGAAAATGGCGTGCACTACATCATATCAAATGGAAGTAGCTCTCGATGATTCTCAGGAAGAGTTCCAAAGGGTCATTATAGTCCCAGGTTTCATTTTGGGATTAGTACACTTTATCGGTGTTGGTAAACAAGCATTAATTCGGCCATCAACATTTTTTTATGCTAACATCTGGAGCAATCTACGATATAAGGAAGACAGCCTGCTGCAGTCAGATTTTGATGCAAAATTAGAGGGAGTACTTTATACTTGTGGCATACTGTTTCCTAGTTAGTTCCAGTTTACGGATATTTATCAGCATTCTCTGTGATTTATAAATGCTTAGCATTTACAAAATATCTTACACTAAAAGTACTGTTTTTCATCCTGTAGATATTTTTTACTAATCTTCAGAATGTGACCTCTAGTTCTAGAAATCCAACTTCATAATATTGCTCACTATTAGCTTTGTCATAGCTATAAGGAAGTTTGGAGCTGTTTCTACAATAGATCTCACTCCTTCAGCCTTCCCCAGAAAGTATCTCCTAACACTGTTGCCATATATGTAGAATGTTACTGAACTTTTTTAGTTAACATGTGTTTTCAGATGTATAAGAAGGTTTATGCCATACCAAGTCAAATGTTCGTAATCAGTATGTAGAAGGGTCTCTCTTATGCTTGCTAAGAAATTATTTACTACCTTTACTCTACCTTGTATATGCATTTCTGGAGACTGGTCTCCTTTGGTTTCAAAGCCCTTGAGTTCCTCTCACTTGCAGATGAA
>JAXCGZ010014349.1:7500-10000 GCA_037179515.1 Halocaridina rubra | reverse complement strand
ATATATATATATATATATATATATATATATATATATATATATATATATATATATATATATATTCTACAATAAGGACCGACAGCCACAGCTTGTTTATCCCCACCGCTTCAAAACATGGCAACTCCCCTCACACCAGTCCACCACAGTTCACTGAGCTACCAAGTGCGAGAAATCCCTTTGGGCCGCGTCATATATGCACAATCTTCCTCCATTCATTCCTATCTATTGCACGCCCTCTTCGCAGTTCCACTGACATTCCACTTGCATTGAGTGCTCTTTTCACGCCAACCATCCATCTCATTCTAGGTCTACCTCTGGACCTAACTCCAATCACTTCTGCACCCCACGCTCTCTTCACTATTCATTCATCGTTCATCCTTTCAATGTATCCAAACCATCTCAACACTCTCTGAGCTAACCTAACCGACAGCTTCATTCCAACACATGTTTTCTGACTGAAACCCTCATTTCTTACTCTAATTATTCTAGATACACCAGTCATATCTCTCAAACACCTCATCTTCATTACATTCAACTTGTTCCTTTCATCCTGTCTTGCATTCCAAGTCTCTGCTTCATACAATGCTGTCGGCACAATCACACCTTCATATATCCTTCTCTTTGAATTCATTCCCAATATCTATTTCTCATTACACTTTTCAACCCAACTAGACATTTAATTGCTTCCTTCACTCTGATATACCTCTACATCCACTCGTCCGTTCCTTGATACATGAGAGCCCAAACAATTAAAACTCAACTTTTTCATGCAACTCTCCATTCACTCCAACATTCAATCTGCCAACATCAACACACCTCGAGCATCTCATGACTTTATTTTTATCAATATTCACCCGCAACTTCCTTCTTTCACACACACTAATAAACTCAGTCACCAAATGATTCAATTCACTTTCAGCATCAACCACCAATACAGTATCATCCGCAAATAACAACTGACTCAATTTCCACAACCTTCCATCCTCACACCTTCTAGTTCCAAGCTTCTGTCTAATACCCTTTCATTTACTGTCCATACTACTCCATCCATATACACAATAAACAAACATGGCGACATTATATAACCTTGATGTAACCCAACATTCACCTCAAACCAATAACTCATAACATTCCCAACTCTCATGCATGCTCTACTATTCATCTAAAACTCTTCACTGCACTCAACAAACTTCCACTTATTCCATACAGTCGCAACACCCTATACAACACCTCTCTATCTACCCTGTCATATGCTTTCTCTAAATCCATAAAAGCCCAAAAAGTGTCCCTACCTTTCTCCAAGAACTTTTCAGACACCTGTTTTACCGCAAACACCTGATCCACACATCCTCTTCCTCACCTGAACCCACACTGTTCTTCCTCCAATCAATCTCTCATTACCTTTCCTAATCATCTTGATTAACACTCTTCCATATACTTTACCTACTATACTCAACAATCTAATTCCCCTAAAACTGCTACACTCATACTTATCTCCTTTCCCTTTGTAAATGGGAACTACATATGCACTCCCCCAATCAAATGGGATCCTCCCTTTCCTGAAACATACACTCAACAACCTAACCTTCCATTCTACTAATGCCTCCCCACCTTTTGACAAACATTCAGCATGACACCCATCTATCCCTGGTGCTTTACCTGCTTTCGTTGCACTCATTGCCAAACGTACCTTTTCTTTTGTTTCATCTTTATCACTCTCATCTCCCAACATTGACATTTTCCATTCATTTTCCACAGCCGCAATCTCTGCCTCTCTATCATCTTCCTCATTCAGCATGCTTTTTTTATGATTGTGACACCAGGACGGGCCAAAAAATAAAATAAAATAAAACAGCCCCCACCGAGCCACGGCACGAAGAATACATTAAGTAAAAAGTAACAGAAATGGAGAGTGTAAAGACTTGTCAGAAGTGAAGGGATAATAAGAGGTGTGTAATGAATATCCAAGAATATTCAGTGTTGATGTAGGCATAAAATATAAACGTAACTGAAGGAAGACTTAACATCGAACTGTCCTGGAGAGTCCTATTCATGTTTAGAAATCCTTCAGCTGTAGTATCGAAACGAGTTCTTGAAATATTCTGGTCATCTCTCTCTCACCTTTATTTCATCCGCTATCAATTGCCCATCTGCTCCTTTCACCCTCTCCTCCCTACCACATTCACCTTTCTTCACTTTTTTCACATCCTTACAAAACATCTTTTTATTCCTTTCAAAATTCTCAGACAAGCATCTGCCTCACTTTACACCCGCTTCTTTCTTTGCATCCCTCACCACGTGCTTCACTAACCTTCACTTTGCACAATACTTTTCATATGTCTCTACATTACCTACCTGCAACCATACCTCATAAACTCGCTTCTTTTCAGTCACTACTGAATTCACCTGCTCATTCCACCATTCAGTACCTTTCCTTTTACTTGTACCAGTTAGTCTCCTTCCGCACACTGCTTTGCCACACTTCATAACATCCCTCTTG
>JAXCGZ010014349.1:0-2500 GCA_037179515.1 Halocaridina rubra | reverse complement strand
AATGACATGTGATGTAATACACTATATAACAGCAAAGTAGCATCATTACAACCTTATCAAAAATGATTTTCATCAAAGAAGCATCATATTATTGCAAGATTAATGGTTTCAGTCCTTCCCGTTTTTTTGCAATTGGCCAGTCTTTCAGTGGCTTTCCCCTCAAAAGAAACTATGATTTATCAAATTAGATATTTACTTTTTTATAAGTGATATATTTAATGTAAATAAATAAATTTTGATTCTTCACCCACACAGTGTAGAGGATTGTTTTGGGGTAAGATTTCTAGATAGTGTACATGATAATTTCTTTCTCCAACATTTACTGAAACAAACAAGGTCAGGGGTGAAGATAAGCCATTATACCTCGATCAGTATTCACAGACAATGTTCCGGATATTGGCAAACTTGAGTATAAACCACCGATTGGAAAAGATGACCACTGTGTGTTGTTGACGGAGTACTTCATTGAAGATGGTCTGCCAGTGAGTAGGGGAACTGAGAAGGAAATGAGGAAGAACTATCCAAAAGAGGATCACAAAAGATATTAAGATTCATTTTGCAAGTAATGACTGGAGAACCATATTTAACAACAAATCTGTACAAAAATACGAAATCCATTGTGAAGAATATAAAAGAATAAGCAAAAGAGTGGAAAGACAAATGTTGGAATAACAATAGGAAGAAAAAAACTATAAATGCCTGGCAAACCATTAATGAACAAGAAATGATTACCTATGTAAAAGAAGAGGATATATGAGATATTACCAGGGAAGCCAAGGAAAATTGAAAAGACTTCCACAAGTTTGTCAGAGGGAAAACAAACGTCAAATAACAACTTTCAAGGTTGGAAAGGGCTGACAAAAACATTACTGAGACAAATGAAGAGATTTGCAAAGCAGAGAGCAAGCAAAAATCAGTCAGTATTTAGAGTAGAATATACTCCACCCATTCATATTGCAAAGATGTTAGATCAATGTCCAGTATTACAGAATATTTTTTTTTCAGCTACAGGTGTATGCAAGCGTTGATGGCATTAGATGCTTATAAAGTTATGGTACATGACGATATCTACTTAATAATTGTGCTGAACTATTATCTGCAGCTCTTTGGATCATATCTGAAAGGTCGCTGGAATATGGGGAAATCTCAAGATGCTGGAAACAAGTAAACATGGTACCTATATTCAAATAGAGAAGGAGATACACAGCTCTATATTATTGGCCTATTTCACTGATTAGCACCGTTTGAAAAGTTATGGAGAAGTTACTAAGAAAATTAAATTCTTCTTAACTTGGAGTCCTTCAATTTCTTGTCAGTGAAACAATATGGTTTCAGAGAAGGCAGATTTACACCAACAAATTTACTAGAATTTTATTATGAGATAAGCAAAATTCATGAGAAAGAGAGGGATGGGCAGATGGCATAGTCTTAGATTTTCGAATTGCATTTGATACACTCCCACAAGGGATACTTATAAAGCAGTTTCATGTAATGGCAAGAATAGATGGATATGTCTTAGAGTGGAGAAAAATTTTAAAGCAGGGAATAGAGCGCCAAAGTAAATATGCAGTGTCTGACCGGCGTAGGGGTAGCAGTGGAGTTCCACAGGGATCAGCTTTAGGGCCACTTCTGTTTCTTATATAAGTATATGACTTTGAAGATGAAGTAAAGATTGTGAAGAGAGTAAATAACAAGAATAATGGTGGATAACTTCAGGAAGATCTTAATAGCCTGCAAGTGAGGTCATAAATGTGGCTAGTGAGAATCAGAGCAAAATGAAAAATAATGAGAGTGGACATGAGTGCAATAAATAGATATTGAGTTCGGGTACTCAATAGCAGGCGCAACACTTCAGGAAATAGAGAACGGAAGAGATCTAAGGGGTAAAGGTATTGGCAGATTGTCTTCGGAAAAGTAGAGTAAAGATAGCATATACTCTTTCTTACCAAATAATAGTGGCCTTCAGGACAACTTTATTTTTGCAGCGTCCTTTTGGATTACAAACTTGAAAAATAATTTTAACAAATTGGAATAAGTTTCAGACCTGGTGCCCATGATATCTAATCTCAGTCATGATGAAAGGCTGAGGAAGATAAACTTACTAAAATTCGGAGCTAGAAGGAAGAGATGAAATATATCAACACTTTTTACATTCTTTCATGTTTCTGATTGAGTTGACAGGAAGCGAATTTTGATATGTGTTGCACTAGACTTAGAGATCATCATTTGAAGCTTCGCAAGAAAGTCTCTTTGCGAAAGGTATGAAGTACTTTTTAAAGTATGAATAGTCGATGACTGGAATTCGCAAAGTGAGGAAAAAGTAAACGCTAAATGCATTCGTAAGTTTTAAGGAGAAACTTACAGAGAGTAATATATTGAGACCGATCAGGGGAGGGGGTTACGAGACTTTGACTTTTTCCCGTGAGCTCAATTGGGTAAATACACTTACGTACATACACACGTTCAAATAAACACAGAAACACACACAGACACACACACA
>JAXCGZ010014348.1:0-25920 GCA_037179515.1 Halocaridina rubra | reverse complement strand
GAATTTTTATTTATTGCACGGTCTCTTTGATGCTTTTAAACGCGTTTTCAATTGCACGTAACGCACTGACTCCTGCTTCATATCCAGTAGGTCACGAGTTCGATTTTAGCATCAAGTTCATTTACTTCAAGTATCTCCACGAAAATAGCCCCGTAATTGTTAGGTTAGGTTAGGTTAGATCTGTATTGATTAGGAAATAGCAATAATAATTAGCAATGCAATTCTTTGTTTCAGCCAGTAGGACGGTGCCTTCTTGCGAAGAACTTTGGTTTTGGCAAGTGTGACCGTTATCCTGAGTGAATGCCCATTCTTACCGCAGACTGAATCTAAGTCGCGAGCGTTACCACTATCTCGTATCAGAAGTGATTTCGTAAAATCCTTGTTTACAGTGAAATGAAGTTTTTGCATGCACTCAGCGTAAGGATTACATTTGCCAAAACAAGTCCTTCGCAAGAAGGCAACCGTCCTAGCCCTTGGTTGATATGGGAGTCCGTGACGTAAAACCGGAACCGGAACCGGTTGTAACACCAGTTTTACTGAAACATTTCAGACCTCAATTTTAACACCATTTAATACCAAATGTTGCTGAATAATTTTTTTTTAATCCTCGTCTAATTAAACTCCTAATTGGTCGCATTGGATTTATTAATTTTTTTAGCCTTTAGTTTATTTTACGTTTTTTATTATTGTTTTACTTTTTACTGTTTTCCAAACTTTTAGCTCGATTGGCAGCCAGTTCATTTTATTTTTGACTTTTATCTCATAGTTTCTTTTATTATTTATTCAAACTTGAGTTCGTCTCACAATGAGATTAGATAGACATATGACAGAGGTAGGGTGGGTATGAATAGGTTAGTAGTGCTTATTAGAAAAATCATCAAAAGAAAAATAGAAATAAATAAGTAGAGTAGAATAGAATAGGTTAGACATGCTGAAAATACCATTCAAAAATGGAGCTGCCTCTTGTGTGCCAGTAGGCATGTTGCAGTGTCCCCTATTCTTATGTTCTTATGTTCTTATGAGAGATATTTTGCATTGGCTTCATGTAATTTACTATTGCTATCTTTATTATTTGGCTGTATGTCAGATGGGTTTTGTTCCTATATGTTTCGGTAGAATCATCATTTAATTTTTACATATATCTATTCTATGAAATACACGAATGGCCTTCTAAAATATACTACTTGTATCATACAAATACATTAGTTATCATACTCCTCTTTCACACATAATATCTGAATGACATTAATTTTTTTTTTAAGTGTGACACCGGGACAGGCAGAAACTGCCCTCATCAATAAAGGCCCTGGCACGAGAAAATACCAAGACGAAGGAAAAGAAAAAGGTAAAGGCAAGGCAGAAATGAGGTAATGTCACACAAAGGAAAACGACAGACAGAAAAAAACAGTCAGTAAAATTAGTTTTGCAACCCCTTTTTACTAAATATATGAATATTCTTGAATATAATTTTTTTTTTCGTGGCCGCCGTGGCAGGGTGGTAAATGCGCGACTTTGATTCGTCTGGTCATCGGTTCGAGACATACCATGTGAGGTTAGATAGGGTATTCATTCAGGGTAACGGTCGCATATGATACCTTTTTGTCCATAGCATTCGGTATAACTTTTCTTATTTTGTGTTCATTTTTAAAAATGAAGACTCCCTACAAAATGTTAATTACATTAATTATAATTGAGATTAATCCTGTTTTACGTCACGGACTCCCTTTTCTATTAAGGGCTAGGACGGTGCCTTAATTCGAAGAAATCTAGTCTTTTTTAACTCCAGACCGTGGTGGGTCTCGAACCGACGACCTGGCGAACCAAGGCCGCGTGAGCTACCACCAGGCCTCGGCGGCCAGTTAGTCTTTAGACACAGTGATTCGAAAACACTGTTTTTGCCGTTTTAAATGTCACTATTAATTCCCATTCGACTAGGGGTGGACAGAGAGAAGTTGGAGACAGGGGATATAAGGAATAGCAGTAATTACAACATGAATTAAGACACGAATCTAAGAACTGAAAAACTTGGTAGAGAAAGAGAGGTACTGTGTGTAGCACTCGCACAAATGTCAAAAGTACTCGTTTATGAATAGGACATAATGATTATTACAGATGTTAGAAGGTTCCTTAGACACTCTCTCTCTCTCTCTCTCTCTCTCTCTCTCTCTCTCTCTCTCTCGTCCTTGCGAGACATGATAAATGCAATGTAGAGATCGCATATATATATATATATATATATATATATATATATATATATATATATATATATATATATATATATATATATATATTATATATATATATATATATATATATATATATATATATATATATATATATATATATATATATATATATATATATATATATATATATATATATATATATATATATATATATATATATATATATTATTTATTATATTGAGCTTTTTAGATTTCCCTTCCTGCACCGATATTACATTTTTCCTGTTGAATGTCTCACTTTAACTTTTATCTTGATATTTTTCCTAGTTTCATTTTTATATTTGAAGTCTTCCTGTTGGCTCATATTTTTTTTACAAGATGGTTGGTATTGACTTGGTAGTCTGTATTGCTATTTGCATATTTTCTTTTTTTTACAGAATATTTTGGTTGATTTTTTTTATCTTTATTTTTCTCTCGGTTTTGTTTCGCTTCCGTGTTGGAGGCTGTTGATGTTCTCTTATTCATCTTATTATTATTATTATTATTATTATTATTATTATTATTATTATTATTATTATTATTATTATTATTATTATTATTATTATTATTATTATTATTATTATTATTATTAATATTGTGTTGCTATTTTACCCTTTCCTTATTCTGTTAACATTAAGGTTTTCTTATTATCATTTTTTTTTTTTGTGTTGGAGCTATTTATAGTGTCTTTTTTTATTTTTTGTTTCGATTCTTTTTATCTTTTTAATTTTTTCTATTTTCTGTTTATTAGTTTTCACTTATTATTCTCTTTTCTTCTCCTTTGCTTATTTATTATTTTCCTTTATTAATTTTTCAGCATGAAGGAAGTGGAAGGGACGATCATTTTCTCTCTCTCTCTCTCTCTCTCTCTCTCTCCTCTCTCTCTCTCTCTCTCTCTCTCTCTCTCTCTCTCTCTCTCTCTTCTCTCTCTCTCTCTCTCTCTCTCTCTCTCTTTCCATCCGTCCGTCCATATGTATGTTTGACTTTCATATATTCGTAAATCATTAATGTTTTTGGTAAATAATTCATGGTCCATTTTCACTTGCAGTAAAATAACTGTTGACAATTAACGCAATAATGTCCGTATTTTGTCAGCTGAAGCGAATGGTCTTAATTAATAATCTCTCTTATGAGTATTGTCATTCCTGGACATTCTCACGAGAGTACTGTTATACCTCATGTAATGCCTCATACGTGAACTTGCGTTTGTGCATTGGAAATTGGGGAAATAATCCTAATTATATTTTCTAGTTATTGGAGAAAGAATGATTTGAATTCCTTGTCTTTTTAAGCATTATATTTTACATGACAAAATCTGCAATGACAGGAACTTATTGTTAGATTCTCTCGCGACTGCCGGGGACTCGTTCAGTATTCGGACTTAAAACATCGATCATTAACTTTTTATTCTATTTTTACTCGTATGTATTCTTCGTAATAATGAAACTATTTCAATTCACTGAAAAGCGCCAAAAAAATACACAAATTCACACTGTAGTAATACGCGCAGCCCCAGGATTTCATGAATTGATTGATAGGCGAGACGCAACTTTCATTCAGGATTTATTTACTAATGGTGTGCATTTATAGTACTTTTATGACCTGGATAGAATTGCACTTTTAAATGCAGATGTTAATTTACCTGTTGCATAATACTACTTAAAGCTCATTTTTATAGTTTATATTAAAGCAATATACCATATGTATGCATTTTTTTCCTATGCCTATATCTGCACTGAATATTATTGCATATTCGTAACAACATCTTTTATCATCGCTTAAAATCTGACAAGTCACAACACCCTCCATTTCTGTTTCTCGTTGTTTTATGTATCTTCGTATCCAAGCCAGGTGAGGGTAATTTTCTAAGGTCATCCTGGACTCGCACTAATAAAATTTAAGTACCATTACAAGATACACGGTTGATAATGCACAGTTTCAGAGGGGTATACGAAAGACTGAAGTTTGGGAAACTCTGCTTTAGTATATAAGAGATTTACGGTGCAGGGAGAGTCTCTCTCCTGTCTTCATTCCTCGTTCAGCAACAACGACAACTCTTCCAAATACCTTTTAGGAACAAAATGGGAATATTTGGCGCCGCTGTTTAGGAGCCGCTACTTAACCGCTAAGCTGGTTTGGTGTTGCTCTTTTGTCACTAAGCTTTTTTGGCTAGGTTAGGTTTGGTTTGGTGTTGCTCTTTTGTCACTAAGCTTTTTTGGCTAGGTTAGGTTTGGTTTGGTGTTGCTCTTTTGGCACTAAGCTTTTTTGGCTAGGTTAGGTTTGGTGTGGTGTTGCTCTTTTGGCACTAAGCTTTTTTGGCTAGGTTAGGTTTGGTTTGGTGTTGCTCTTTTGGCACTAAGCTTTTTTGGCTAGGTTAGGTTTGGTTTGGTGTTGCTCTTTTGGCACTAAGCTTTTTTGGCTAGGTTAGGTTTGGTTTGGTGTTGCTCTTTTGGCACTAAGCTTTTATGGCTAGGTTAGGTTTGGTTTGGTGTTGCTCTTTTGGCACTAAGCTTTTTTGGCTAGGTTAGGTTAGGTTATGGTTGTTTAGGTTGAGTTAGGTTAGTGTTAATTAATCTATTTTTATTTAGTAAAGGTATAACTAAGAATTATACCCGACTCCTATGAGAAAACAGTAGTCCTGAGGCTCATTAGCGAGGGAGATGCTGCTGTGTCACTTCCCGAGAACTTGAGTGCCTTGCTTGAAATGACCAAATCATCACTGTAGCCCTTTGAATCTCTCATTCTCGCTTTAACTTACCACATTTTTTTTTTAGATTCACTATAAATATTGAGGTGCAGCTATTCAACTTAGAAGTGCTTCAGACGCGACTATTTTCGCGCAGGAAGTAACCGCATAATACCATTCAAAGTGAATTATCGGTAAACGACCGTCAGTGAATGTGAAAATATAAACGGTACAGAGAGAATAGGCGAACGTCTAAAAATTGAAATTAACCCTAAATCCATAATAATTACAGAAGCTCAAAAGAGTCATTTTCCATAAACAGACTAAAATGAGCATTTAATCCTACGTTATTCACGAATGAATTATTTAAATGACATTTAATACATTAAATTGCATAGCTTTGCTCAAGTGATTAGGTCATTTATCAACCACTGAAACATGAATTTAGAATATGAGATTAACTGTTAATTGTGTAGTTTATAAATAAATTGTGACCAGATATAGTCAGAAATTCAACACTCATTCTCCCAAAAAAACTAAAAAATCCTCATCGGGTTAAGAGAATCTGTCAACTTTATTTTATCAGAAATATATTATCAATATTTTTCACTCATGCATCAACCACTGAAACATGAATTTAGAATATGAGCTTAACTATTAATTGTGTAGTTTATAAATAAATTGACCAGATGTAGTCAGAAATTCAACACTCATTCTCCCAAAAAATGAAAAAATCCTCATCGGGTTAAGAAAATCTGTAAACTTTATTTTATCAGAAATATATTATCAATATTTTTCACTCATGCATTCTGGATATATGTGCGATGATAATATAGTGTCTTGGCAGATGTAGTGCCAGCTCCCACTTCTTTCATTCTCCTAAGACAAATTACCTTTTTTTTTATTGAGTGTGACACCAAATATGGGGAGTGTTGTGGCTTATCAGATGTGAAGGGATTATAAGAGATGTTAACGAAATATGCATAAATATTCAATGTAGATGTAGGCATAGAAAAAGACCCGTAACTGAAGGAAGACTTAACATCCAGCTGTCTAGGACAGTCCTATTTAATTCTAAATGACCTGCAGCTGTAGTATCGTAACGGACGGCTGCTGCCATGGGCCAACCTTAATGCGTAGATTTTGTTGGAATTGTGTGTAAGATGTTGGGAAGATACTCGAAATTTCATCTGTTGAGGAAGAGACACAACTGTTTTTTTCTGACTTAAGGGCGGTTTATACGGTCAAACGGTATTTAGTTGTCGAACAAGTTCGACAAACGTGTTCGACAACCAAATACCCCTTTCACACGTTCGAACATCACTTCAAACACATGTCTGTCGAACCGTATTCGACGAACCGTTTGACCGTGTAAACCGCCATTTAGGGAATGTTAATCCGCTCTTCAAGCTGAGAGGAAAATTGTGCCCTGCAGTTTTTGTACTTTCCTTTATAATTTATTAGCATTTATTGTAGTCACCGTGGCTCAAGCAGTAGCGTCCGCGACTTTGAGGCGTCAGGTCGAGGGTTCGCGCCCCGTCACGGTCTGAGGTTAGCAAGGGCATGCTCTCAGGGTAAGGATTACATTGCCAAAACAAGTCCTTCGCAAGAAGGCAACCGTCCTAGCCCTTGGTAGAAAAGGGATTCCGTGACGTAAAAACCGGAACATGTTATATATGCATTTATTGTTATGTTGCTTGAGTTTATCAAACAAGGAGAGATCCCTAGCAATATTACGAGCTATTCGTATTTTTTTTTTTTTACAGTGAGAGAGAAAAATCTAAAAATGACATCAAAGAAACGATGATACTCAGTTATTTTTTCTTTTTAATCGTTTATTTCTTTATATTTTGATATGTTTTGTTTGATGTTTATTTTTTAATAAGAACTGATATTAGTATGAGATTTCCAGTCTCAAACGCCCCAAGCTACGCACATTTAACCCTCGCCCTTGAACTCGCTTCTCACTGCTCAGAATCACTTCATCTGGAAACTGATTCAGTGAAGTTATTTACACTACAAATGTAAATATATAACTGCATCTGTATCTTTATTTTTGTACCTGTAGTCCACTGCAACGTATAACATTAGATATATTCCAGTGCTTCCTCGTGTCTTGGTATCTTTATATATATATATATATATATATATATATATATATATATATATATATATATATATATATATATATATATATATATATATATATATATATATATATATATATATATATATATATATATATATATATATATATATATATATATATATACATACAAATATATATATATATACAAATATATATATATATATATATATATATATATATATATATATATATATATATATATATATATATATATATATATATATATATATATATATATATATATATGTCGTATAACTAACTGATGTAGGATTTGTTATCCCATCTAATGACACCAATTTGTAAGATAGTGTCCCTCCGAGTGTCACCAAATTGTAGGATGACTGGGTTATCTCACTGCTTGTCACCCGTTTTGTAGTATATTGGGGTTACTGTTCCACCTGATGACACCAAATATGTCGGGAGATTTGCTAGTTTATACAAGTTATAATTATGGTAGCGTGGTTGGTGAAAAACATCTTCTTTATATTGCTTTATTCTTATTTAACATCTATGTACTCAGAGCTCCTATTACTACAGTTCCTGTCACGACTAATTCCTGAGTCCCACCCCAAAAGGGGGAGGCTAACTCAGCTGTACTGTGTTAACTCTGCTGTTGGCAAGGCCCGGTCTCTAACTCTCTGTGTCTGCCCTGGGTGGTTCTTGAAATACCCCAAGGGCAGGGCGTGGCTTGACATTCAGTCCTGCCAATGAACTCAAGTGACATCCAGTTCTGCAAATCAACTCCAGGTTCGAAGTGGATTCCCTCCTATCTTTGGGAGGAGCTATTTCAACAAGCCTATTGCAAAGGAGAGGGTGGCAATTGTCTACTGCCATTGGGTATCTCCCCAAGTCACTACATACATATAGGTCAAATGTTCGTGTGTGGTATTGGGAATGAAGGACTTGTTTATATCTCACACCCTCTTGAGGTACTTGACGCCAGATGCCGAGTCCCATGGGACCAGCCATATATCTTCGTGACCCTTTTAACATGGGCCTCGTCCGAGCAAAACACTGGAGAGAGTGTTCAATGTTCCCTTTGACCTCTAGCAAAAGTCTTGCGACATATATATATATATATATATATATATATATATATATATATATATATATATATATATATATATATATATATATATATATACCTAAAACACAGACACACACACACACCGCGCGTTCAGTGACACACGGAATTGCTCCTCTTAAATTTTTAACTGTTTCGAGTGACTAAGTGCTTAGTGGAAAACTTTACCATAATTTCCATAAATCTGAAATCCTGCAGAGTATTGTGAGTACAAAAACTTGTATCTGTTGTAAGACGAGACTGTTCATATTAAAGGAAAAAAAATTGAGAACTTTTTCGTGAGGAGAGAGAGAAGCTGCCGTCCAGTTCTGCCTTGAGGGAAATCTAGAAGAGTTGCCAGAGGTGGAGCCATCACATCACATTACCTAAATTTTTTGTGTAAACTGGGGAAAGCTCTCAAGCCGTTAACCTGATCCTGTGGTTCTATATATTGTTAAAATCAGTATCCTTCCCATTTATATTACCTAGTTAGTTAGTTTGATACACGAAATAATTGAATAATAAAAGAAAAAAAATTACCAAATACCCACCTGTCAACAGTACTGAGTTAAGTTGCCAAGTAGTACAGCAGTCTTATTTTCTTCATTTTTTTTTTTGCTTTTCTTTTAGCTTTCTCTTTTACTATTTTGTTATTTTGTATATATATTGAGTTAAATGTAAAGTCTAATCCCGTGATAACATATCTTGGTTAGCAAGTCAGTTTATCAGTTAGGAAGAATATATAACAGAAACAGGTGGGTGCCACCTCAAACACAAATTCGAATTTTCCTTCAGGTTTGACTTTTGTTTTTGTTTTTCTTTTTATACTTAAATTACCATGGTCAAGTTTTTAAGTTAAGATGTGTGTTACCAGAAAGGAGACAAACTGAGTCACTAAATAGCACTTATATGGAGATATAAAAATTCTGTGTGAAGCTCAATTAAAAGTTTTTCTCTTTTTTTTTCCTCTTTCTCGTCTTCTTTCTATATTCTGTGAGAGGGAGAACATAAAAATGTCGGGAGAAGGGGTAGTCATCAGGGGACTTAAACAGAGAATCAAGAAGTTAGAGGAAATGGTTATAAGCCTTGATGATAAAATTCGGAATATGGATGGAGAAATGAAAGAGAATGAAACACTCAGAGAACAAATAGATCTTTGGAGGAGGCAAATAAAGCACAAGGGCAGGAGAGAAAGGAACTAGAAAAAAGAATAAAGAAGCTGGCAGGGGAAAAGAGTCAACTAGAATCTAGAATTTCTAAACAAGAAGATAAAAACAAACAGCTGAATGACAACCTAAAGGAATTAGATGTTAGTTCACTGCTCTCTTCTGAGAGAGACGAGATTGCTGCTTGGAATGTTCAGATTAAGGAAAACATTGAACAGTTCAGAAAAGAGTTCCAGGAGCTGAATATGGAAAATGATGCCATGAAAACGTCCTTTGCTGATGCACTAAAGGGGAATGTGGCAGTAAAAGAGGCTGTAAAGGTGGTGGCACTGGAAAACATACAAACAGTTGACTATAAAGAGACAGTAATCGAAAAAATGAAAGACGTTGTGATGGAAAGGGCAAACCCACTCATCAGACAGGCACTTGATAAGGAGAAGACAGTGGTAATCTCAGGCATAAGTGAATCCCAGGAGCCAACATGGCAGGGGAGACTTGAAGAAAATAAAGCTAGCGTTGTAGACCTGATAAGAAAGCTTGGAGTAGTATGTGGTCCTGAGGATATTGTAAACATACACCAACTAGGTAAATATTCGAGGGAAGGAAAGCCGAGACCAACAAAAGTAACCTTTGAGAGAGGGGAAACATGTAGGGAAATATTGTTGAGAAAAAAAAGTCTAAAAGACCTTCAAGAATTCAAAGAAGTGTTCATTAGATGATACAGAACACAGGAAGAGATGGGAAAGATCAAATACTTGTTGCAAGAGGCAAGAAGGTTAAATGATGAAAGAAATGAAGAAGAGAAGAAAATTTTTCGTTACAGAATACTTCCAGACAAAGGGGAGATAAAGAAGATAATGACAGAAGATCAGGGGATGGGGCCTCATTAAGATTGTTATACACAAATGCTGATGGATTAGCTGGTAAGGCAGTAGAATTAAAAGATAGGATTCACAACAGTAAGGCAGATATAGTAGCAATTACAGAGACTAAGTTGAGTGAGGACATAAACAGTGTCACAGTTTTTCCTAAGGGCTTCAGAATACTAAGGGTTGAAAGATCTGAGAGGACTGGTGGAGGGATAGCACTGCTCATAAGTGAGAGGATTCAAGTTGAAGAAATAAACTTGGCTATAGAAAGTGAGTTCAGGGAATTTCTTGTTGCTCGCATAAATACTGGGTCAGAGAGCATTATAATAACTGTTGTATACAACCCACCAAGGAACCAAAATAGGCTTGAAATTTATGAGGAAAGTCATATAGGTACTATTGAAGTCATAAACTCAGTTGTTAACATGGCACGGGAGAAAAAATGTAGGATTTTGATTATGGGAGACTTTAATCATAAAGAGATAGATTGGATAAACCTTGACCCACACAGTGGTGAGGACTCATTTGGGGCAAGATTCCTAGATTGCGTACAAGGGAATTTCCTACACCAACATGTAATGGAACCAACAAGAGCCAGGGGTGGGGATGAGCCATCACTACTTGATCTAGTGTTCACAGATAATGTGTTGGATATTGAAAATATTGAGTATGAACCACCAATTGGAAAGAGTGACCACTGTGTGTTGTTGATGGAGTATATCATTGAAGATATTCTTCCTGAGAGTAGAGGCACTGAGGACATGAGGAGGAACTATCCAAAAGGAGATTACATCAAAATGAATGAGCTTTTTGCAGTTATTGACTGGAGAACCTTATTTTACAACAAATCTGTACAAGAAATGTATGACATCTTTTCTGAGAAATATGGGAAGATAGTAGATTGCTGCATACCTGTCACCAAAGTAGGTGTAATTCATGCCAGAGAGAAATGGTTCGATAATGGGTGTAAAAGAGCTAAGGAGTGGAGAGACAAATGCTGGAAAAGGTATAGGAGGAGAAAAAACATAAATGCCTGGCAAACCTACAAAAGAGCAAGAAATGACTACCTAAGTAAAAGGAGAGAGGCAGAGAGAGATTATGAGAGGGACATCACCAGGAAGGCTAAAGAAAATCCCAAGCTTTTCCACAGCTTTATCAGAGGAAAACTGAAGGTAAAAGAACAGGTTTTAAGGCTAAAGAGAGCGGATGGAAGCATCACTGAGATGGACGAAGAGATCTGCAAAGAATTGAACAAGGAGTTTCAGTCAGTATTTACAGTAGAAAATACCCCACCCCCTCAGATTGCAGTGATAGAAGCTCAAGGGCCGGTATTAGAGAACATCAACCTTACAGCCACAGAGGTATGCAAAGCGCTGATGGATTTAGATGTTCATAAAGCTACAGGTCCTGATGATATATCCCCTCATGTGCTTAAAAAATGCGCAAACACAATATCAGTGGCACTAAGTATCATATTTAAGGAGTCACTGGAGTCGGGGGAGATTCCAAGATGCTGGAAACAAGCAAATGTGATACCTATCTTCAAAAAGGGAAGGAGGGATACGGCTCTGAACTATAGGCCAGTTTCCTTGACCAGCATAGTTTGCAAAGTTTTGGAGAAACTACTAAGGAAACATATCTCTCTTCACTTGGAATCCTTCAACTTTTTGTCAGTGAGGCAACATGGCTTCAGAGAAGGTAGATCAACAGTAACAAACTTATTAGAATTTTATGATGAGGTAAGCCAAATCTTACAGGAAAGAGATGGCTGGGCAGATTGCATATTCCTAGATTTCCAGAAAGCGTTTGACACTGTTCCACATGGGAGACTTATTAAGAAGCTGCAATCAATGGCTAGAATAGGTGGAAATGTCTTGGAATGGATAAAAACTTACTTAGAAGGAAGGGAACAGAGTGTTAGAGTAAGACACTCAGTGTCTCAATGGAGAAGAGTTAGTAGTGGAGTTCCACCGGGTTCAGTTTTAGGGCCACTTTTGTTCATTGTATATGTAAATGACCTACCAGAGTGTGTAAATTCATTCATGAATATGTTTGCAGATGATGCAAAGATTGTGAAGAAAGTAAAAAACGAGAACAATGGTAGAGAACTTCAGGAGGATCTAAATAATCTGTATGAGTGGTCAGAAAAGTGGCTAATGAAATTCAATACCTCAAAATGTAAGGTAATGAGAATGGGTACAAGTGCAAGAAGGCCCAAGCTTGACTACTCGGTGGCTGGAGTACAACTTCAAGAGACAGAAAATGAGAGAGATCTAGGAGTAAACATACTGGCAGATTTGTCTCCAGAAATACATATAAATGGCATAGTAAGGGCAGCATATGCATTATTATCAAATGTAAGGGTAGCCTTCAGGCAGATGGACAAGGAAATGTTCAGAAATATTTATGTAACCTATGTGAGGCCAAAACTCGAATATGCAGCCCCCTTTTGGAATCCGCACTTGAAAAAGCACATAGCTAAGCTTGAAAAAGTTCAAAGACATGCCACGAAACTGGTGCCAGAAATACGCAATCTCGGTTATGATGAGAGGCTGAGGGAATTAGACTTGCCATCACTAGAAGCTAGAAGAGTGAGGGGGGGATATGGTGACAGTCTTTAAATTCCTTCATG
Organism: Halocaridina rubra; assembly: GCA_037179515.1. Lineage (NCBI taxonomy): Eukaryota > Metazoa > Arthropoda > Malacostraca > Decapoda > Atyidae > Halocaridina > Halocaridina rubra. Next base: position 13,130 of record JAXCGZ010014348.1, on the reverse strand, counting down.
GTTATGATAGAGTGGATAGGGATCGATATTTCGATATGGCTGGCTCTAGAACTAGAGGTCATAGTTTGAAGCTTCGTAAGAAAACTTCTTTGCAGGATGTAAGGAAATACTTTTTCAGTGTAAGAGTAGTTGATAATTGGAATTGGCTAAGCGAGGAGGTAGTTAATGCTATCTCAATCCATAGTTTTAAGGACAGGTATGATAAGTATCACTAAGTCTAAAATGGAACCGATCAGGAGACGGGAAGATACGAGCTTTGGGCTCTTTCCCGTAAACACAATTAGGTAATCACAATTAGGTAATCACATTCACACACACGTGTGTGTGTGTATGTGTGAATTATGCATAAGTATGTATTCACGTGCATAAGAAGAGAGAGAGAGAGAGAGAGAGAGAGAGAGAGAGAGAGAGAGAGGAGAGAGAGAGAGAGAGAGAGAGAGAGAGAGAGAGAGAGGAGAGAGAGAGAGAGAGAGAGAGATTAATTTTGTGATATATCCCAGTGAAATGCATGATAATTATTGCCTTCTGAGTGTCGACAGATCCATCATAATTCTTAAATATATCTTGTAGCTTAAATCTGTAATTAATTCATATATTTCTATTTAAATAATTTATTACCACTTTTATAAGTATTTTTTGTATTAATTTATTACATTATGATATGAGAAATACAGGTCTTAAGGGATGGCCAGAAAGTATGAAATCTACTTACTGGAAGTGGCTCTCCATCCGGTTGGAGAGTGTGTACCCAGACATAAACACGATTTAGACGTGTTTATTTTAGCCTGCTGGCTAGTACAGTGGTAACGCGCTGGCTTCGCATTCACGAGGTCGAAAGATCGGTCCCCGTCCAAGACCGAGAGTTTAAGCTGTTTACTGGCAGGAACTGCTGTGGGTGGACATCACAGTGGGGGGTTGGGGCGTGTCCTGGCTGACGAATACCCATTGTAAAATGGAAAAAAAAAAAAAAAAAAAAAAAAAAACAAGTGGGATGTCCTTGTCCACAGTCTTCCTTGGGAGACGAAAGACGAAGCGGTATGGGGATTAATGGAATACATGACGTTATGGGTAAGAGTAGAGTAAACATCACAAAAGGACGACTGTGTTCAACATGCTTACATAGAAATGATGCTTCGGTCAATTTATTAGCCTTCAGTATGTTCAAATAATCCAAGTATTTAAACCTATGATTTCTTACATACGTGGACAAATGTTAATAGGAATGATCTTTATATTGGAAACCAACAATATTCAACTGTGGAAAATGTGCTGATTTGGGTAATATGTTAACTAAATAGCTAGAATTGAGCGCAGGAGCGTAGTAGTTAGAGTTCTTTACTCGGGAAATGGCAGACCAGCGATTGAGCCCACCTTTGTCGAGACGAAAAAAAGAGACAATAATAATAATAATAATAATAATAATAATAATAATAATAATAAATTCCTTTTGTGTAATTGTATATTGCGGAGCATATCCTCAATATAATTTAATTTGCACACTTAAACCGATTACGTAATGAGTATTTGCGTTTTATTTCTGCCCTTTAATCGGATTAGTTTTATGCTTGAAAATATATATATATGTTCACCTCTTTTGCACGTGACGCTGCAGATGTATTCAATTATACCAGAATGGGTAATTATCTGCGTCATTAGCATTTGTACACAACTGATGGTTAATATAAGTAAGCGTAAATATAATCATTTACATGTGTTCCAATATTAAAATCCCAGGTAGAGTAAAAAAAAAAAAAAATAGAAAATAAAAATTCACAACTTGATTCCCTATCCCGGAAAGGCTGTATAATGTTTTTTTTTTTCTGCGTTTATTTTTATTTATTTAGTATTTTCGTCTTCAGATTTAATCCATTTTTATAGAGGGTCGCTGTTTTTTGCTAGCCTTTTCCTCCTTTTCCCATCTTGTGTATCTAGTTCCAGTAGCCCTTTCTCCCGGATATCATTTTACTATATCATCCTTCCATTGAACCCTTGGCCTTCCTCTTCCTCTCCTTCTATACTATATATATAGATATATGAATCATTCTTTACCCCGACCGGGACGCGAACCTAGGACTTATGATTACTAAGTCAAGGCGCTACCACTACACCACAGAAGGTTAAAAGGAATCCAACCTTATAGCTTATATCTGCTATACATAATGCTTTACTTAGGAATGAACGCATTCTATCTAAATGCCACTATGTTCATATTACAGATTCCCCAACCTCACTCGTGGCTTCATTTTAGCATTTAATTCAATTCCCAATCTCATTCGGGCCATGGAATACCAAATAAGCACATTACATATGTGAAAACATGAATCATTCTTTACCCCGACCGGGACTCGAACCTAGGACTTATGATTACTAAGTCAAGGCGCTACCACTACACCACAGAAGGTTAAAAGGAATCCAACCTTATAGCTTATATCTGCTATACTTCGGAATGAACGCATTCTATCTGAATGCCACTATGTTCGGGTCCCGGTCGGGGTAAAGAATGATTCATGTTTTCACATATGAAATGTGCTTATTTGGTATTTCATGGCCCAAATGAGATTGGGAATTGAATTAAATGCTAAAATGAAGCCACGAGTGAGGTTGGGGAATCTGTAATATGAACATAGTGGCATTCAGATAGAATGCGTTTATTCCTAAGTATAGCAGATATAAGCTATAAGGTTGGATTCCTTTTAACCTTCTGTAGTGTAGTGGTAGCGCCTTGACTTAGTAATCATAAGTCCTAGGTTCGAGTCCCGGTCGGGGTAAAGAATGAGTCATATCTCTCTCTCTCTCTCTCTCTCTCTCTCTCTCTCTCTCTCTCTCTCTCTCTCTCTTATGCTGGATGGGCATGCTGTGGACGCTGAGCCCTCCCTCCGATGCCTACGTAACATCATCTACTCAGCTGGGTTTGCCATGACAGTCCAGCGCAGGGACACGGAGAGGGCCAACAGTGTGTCCATACAGCACCATGATCACTTCCTTCACAGTCGCTACAAGTATCGCAGACGCGGGTTAATGGTGCGGAAAAACAATGTAGTTAGTGCTCGGCTCAGAATGGGGTATCGGCCTTTATAGCAGGTCTCCCAGACTCTAGATATGCCACAGTACACCTCCTGTACATTATGCGACCGAACTAATGCTAACACTCTTGACCACTATTGTCTTCAGTGCCCCACAGTGAGAGATGTTTTACCACGAGGTCAGAACTTAATACAGATCTGCTCATTTTTACTTAATGATGACAACCTTGATGTTATTCTTGCTCGTTTTCCTCACTTTGGTGGCCATTAATTATATTGAATTATACGCATATTTTCTGTATGTTGCTATATAATTCTGTTTGTGCATTCTGCGTTTCTCTGAGCTTTACTTTTGCATATAATGTACTCTGTGCTGCCATTCTGTGAGTTGTGTGTTAGTATGCAGCAATGTTTTATCAATATGTACACCTCCCTGTAAACCATGTTCAATCCTTGGTTTTATATCCATTTGAAGCATTATTTGTATGAACTCATGTAATGTCTGACGCCTTGGCGCAATAAATTAATAAAATAATAAAATAAATAAAATAATCTCTCTCTCTCTCTCTCTCTCTCTCTCTCTCTCTCTCTCTCTCTCTCTCTCTCTATATATATATATATATATATATATATATATATATATATATATATATATATATATATATATATATATATATATATATATATATATATATATATATATATATATATATATATAACTATATATATATATATATATATATATATATATATATATATATATATATATATATATATATATATATATATATATATATATATATATATATATATATATATATATATATATATATATATATATATATATATATATATATATATATATATATATATATATATATATATATATATATATATATATATATATATATATATATATATATATATATATATATATATATATATATATATATATATATATATATATATATATATATATATATATATATATATATATATATATATATATATATATATATATATATATATATATATATATATATATATATATATATATATATATATATATATATATATATATATATATATATATATATATATATATATATATATATATATATATATATATATATCTATGCATATATATATATATATATATATATATATATATATATATATATATATATATATATATATATATATATATATATATATATATATATATATATATATATATATATATATATATATATATATATATATATATATATATATATATATATATATATATATATATATATATATATATATATATATATATATATATATATATATATATATATATATATATGTTCCGGTTGTTCCGGTTTTACGTCACGGACTCCCTTATCAACCAAGGGCTAGGACGGTTGCCTTCTTGCGAAGGACTTGTTTTGGCAGATGTAATCCTTACGCTGAGTGCATGCCTTTGCTAACCTCAGACCGTGATATATATATATATATATATATATATATATATATATATATATATATATATATATATATATATATATATATATATATATATATATATATATATATATATATATATGATGATGATTTCATTCTATAATTATGGGGCACTAATGGCGCCTCCTCAAAGCCAATAGAAAAAGGAGTCATAAAATTTGGCAGTTGTCTGAAAGTCAAAATAAATCAAATTATTTTGCTGTCCAGAAAAGCTGCTTATCATGCAGACAAATATTTTCAAGAAAAAAGAAAAAAAGAAGTTAATAAATCCGCAACTCCATTAAAACTTTTCGAAAATTGTGTTGGAGACGAAATGGTGGCTCGACTTGTCTATAATTTTTTTTTTAAATATTATTGCCAATAATGTAAATTTCAAAAGTTTTCTAAACACAACCAAATATTTCTTACTTGAGGAATGACAATTCAACAGATTTTAGTTATATCTTTTGCTGCTTATACCGAAGAAAGAATTATTTTTATTTCAATAATAATAATAATAATAATAATAATAATAATAATAATAATAATAATAATAATAATAATAATAATAAAAATAATAATAATGATAATAATAATAATAACAATTATTATTATTATTATTATTATTATTATTATTATTATTATTATTATGATTATAATTATTATTAATATTATTATTATTATCATTATTATTTTTATTATTATCATTTATTATTATAATTATTATTATTATTATTATTTTAATTATTATTATTATTATTATTGGATTCGGTTTTACGTCACGAACTCCCTTTTCTACTAAGGGCTAGGACGGTTGCCTTCTTACGAAGGACTTGTTTTGGCAGATGTAATCGTTACCCTGAGTGTATGCCCTTACTAATTATTATTATTATTATAATTATTATTATTTTTATTATTATTATTATTATCATTATTATTATTTTTATTATTATTATTTTTATTATTATTATTATTATTATTATTATTATTATTATTATTATTATTATTATTATTATTATTATTATTATTATTATTATTATTATTATTGCTGTTGTTGTTCATATTATTATTTTTTTTCTCTCACTAATGATAATAAAATTTCGCCTATTTAGTAATGATTTGCTTTGCATCGAGTTGCAATTTCACGATATAAATGCAGTGTCTAATTATCTGCAGATTAAATTTATTTTTTTTTACTTGAAATTAAATAATTATAATGATTTGAATGAATAATAATTTAAATCATTATGATTATGATGCTTTAATCATAATTGTAAGTTTTTTGAATATTATATGGCCTTCTCTTTTTTAGCGCATATATATATATATATATATATATATATATATATATATATATATATATATATATATATATATATATATATATATATATATATGGTTGGGCTGAGGGACGGAATAATTACCGGCATCGGAGCCCGAGTTCATGAAGGTACTGTTCCACATATTTAATATTGCACTTACTAAATCTGCTGAATTGACAGTGACTATCACATGGCGGGCCCTATTGCCCTCCCCTTTTAGTCCTCTGTAGATCTCTGTATGAGGTGCTTAAAGGATTTTCCTTTGAGAGGTGAACTCTAGAGATTTTGTGGTAGCCAGGCGTCATATCTACTTAGTCACCGAAAGGGTGTATCAATTCATGCCTCGCAGTTTTGTTCCCAATCGGATGGGAGTGGACACAGATATCTTTCCCAACGCCCCACGATAGGCTCGTAATAGCGTTAGTCGCTTCACGACTCTCACCTTCATAACTGACCTACTGAGACTCCGAAGGGTGACACCTTATCTCCATGAAGAATATTACCCTCACAATATCCGCCTCTTCCTCGCTTATCTCTTAATGAATGGATTCTGTTTTACGTCACGAACTCCCTTTTCTACTAAAGGCTAGGACGGTTGCCTTCTTTAAGAAGGACTTGTTTTGGCAGATGCAATCGTTACCCTGAGTGTATGCCCTTACTAACCTCAGTCCGTGACGGGGCGCGAACCCTCGACCTGCCGCCTCAGAGTCGCAGACGCTACCAGTTTGCCACGGAGACTACTTATCTCTTAAATCATCTTCAATTTGTTATTAACATATACCTTTCACACTCTATAGCAATTACTCTTTGGATATTTTTATGTTGAAAACTTTCATTTTGAAATTCTCTCGCAATCATCGATCGTATTCATAACTCTCCTTGTCACCGGGCAGTTTTTTTTTTCTTTCTTTCTTTTCGGTTCAAATTGTTCATCAGGTTTACTGAATTCTAAACCTTTTTTGCCTTTTCATTCTTAATCTTCATTATCAACGAGCTCTTGCATGCTTTTTACTCATCCAATCTTTTGCAATAATCTTAAACTTTTTTCATATCTATTCAATATATGCATGAGCCATTTTTTCCTTGTAAGTGGAGTGGCTGAGTCAAGGCAAATACTCTGACTCTACGGGAAGAGAAAATACAGAATAGGCCATTTCTAGTCCCATCACTCCGCCCTATTGAGTCGACTCTTAAGACACGCAGGGGAACACGGAGGAAGTGTTCTAGCTCCCTCCATACATAAACTAGGCTAATCATCGTTTCCTCTTTGTAACTTTTAAAATTATTTTGCCTTTATTCGCTTTTTGATGTGTACTTTTCGATCGTGCATTTTATGCTTTTTTTCGAACTTATTTCCCTCAGCATAAAAAAGTCTCTGTATTATGATTTTGAAGTTTTGGACCCATTTTGCTCCATGTTTTCTTGGCTTATCGACTCTATCCTGTATAATTTTTAAGGTTTATAATTACCATTATCACTATTTTTTTCGGATTTTTTTTCGTTTTCTTTATATAATCTTATATAATGTTGCCTCTTGCAGAGATATCATTCTCATTTCTGTAAGTCTTTTTTTTTTTTAAAAATATTCAAAATTTGCTTTCTGCATTATTTCCTTCTACTGTTTTTTTTATTTTTTTTTTATTTTTTTTTATTATTATTATTTTTTTTTTAGATGTGTAACTTTTATGCCATTTTCGTACTTCGTTTTACGTATCGACGCAATTTCCATAACCAATATTCTTTTTATTTTAGTACTGGGTTTTACCGCGCCGGACTTTTTTTTTTCCAATATCATCTCTTTGTTTTTCTACCCCGTTTTTTTTTCCCCACACATAACATCCCTCCTGTCACCGTATCTGAGATTAAAGATGATATTCAATTCTTCCTTGAGAAATTGTCAATAACCACCATAAACAAACCTTTACATTCAGTTTTGACAATAGGATTTATCTCCATTCGGATCTCGTTCACTTTTTGCTTACGTAAGCAGAAAAGCTCATTAGTTAATATCATTTTTTACCAGCTTATGCTAGGCCTTGTCCTGGCTCATATTCATCTGCAACATGAACGACTAAATCTCATTTTGTCTTCGTTTGTGTTAGGTTTTCAAAACTTTTTTTTTTTTTTTTTGGTATCACTTGCATCATTCTGTTGATATAGGAATTCTTTGTAAAGGGGGGTTTACACAGTCAAACGGTTCATCGAACGCGGTTCGACAGACAAGTGTTTGAAGCGATGTTCGAACGTGTGAACGGGGTATTTGGTTGTCGAACACGTTTGTTGAACGTGTTCGGTCGACAGACAAGTGTTTGAAGTGATGTTCGAACGTGTGAACGGGGTATTTGGTTGTCAAACACGTTCGACAAACGTGTTCGACAACCAAATACCCCGTTCACACGTTCGAACATCACTTCAAACACTTGTCTGTCGAACCGCGTTCGACGAACCGTTTGACCGTGTAAACCCCCCTTAAAGCATCAGTAAGCGCCTTCAATTCGTAGATCTTCTACATCAGCCCTTGTTAGGTCAAAATAATTTTTTTTTGCTAGTAACAGGAGAATACTGCGCACATAGACTTTACTCACCTTCTCTTATCTAAACAAAAATTTACTTTGATTCGTGGTTGTTTTAACAGTAAAATATGCAAGCTATTGTTAGTGCGTGTGTTTCCTACCTTGCGTGAGTATGCGCTTATGTGTGTGTGTGTGTGTGTGTGTGTGTGTGTGTGTGTGTGTGAGTGTGTGTGTGTGTGTGTGTGTGTGTGTGTGTGTGTGTGTGTGTGTGTGTGTGTGTGTGTGTGTGTGAGAGAGAGAGAGAGAGAGAGAGAGAGAGAGAGAGAGAGAGAGAGAGAGAACATGTGTTTGTGATTACCTAATTGTGATTACCTAATTGTGTTTACGGGAAAGAGCCCAAAGCTCGTATCTTCCCGTCTCCTCATCGGTTCCATTTTATACTTAGTGATACTTATCATACCTGTCCTTAAAACTATGGATTGAGATAGCATTAACTACCTCCTCGCTTAGCCAATTCCAATTATCAACTACTCTTACACTCAAAAAGTATTTCCTTACATCCTGCAAAGAACTTTTCTTACCAAGCTTCAAACTATGACCTCTAGTTCTAGAGCCAGCCATATCAAAATATCGATCCCTATCCACTCTATCATAACCATGAAGGAATTTAAAGACTGTCACCATATCCCCCCTCACTCTTCTAGCTTCGAGTGATGGTAAGTCTAATTCCCTCAGCCTCTCATCATAACTGAGATTGCGTATTTCTGGCACCAGTTTCGTGGCATGTCTTTGAACTTTTTCAAGCTTAGCTATGTGCTTTTTCAAGTGCGGATTCCAAAAGGGGGCTGCATATTCGAGTTTTGGCCTCACATAGGTTACATAAATATTTCTGAACATTTCCTTGTCCATGTGCCTGAAGGCTACCCTTACATTTGATAAGAATGCATATGCTGCCCTTACTATGCCATTTATATGTATTTCTGGAGACAAATCTGCCAGTATGTTTACTCCTAGATCTCTCTCATTTTCTGTTTCTTGAAGTTGTACTCCAGCCACCGAGTAGTCAAGCTTGGGCCTTCTTGCACTTGTACCCATTCTCATTACCTTACATTTTGAAGTATTGAATTTCATTAGCCACTTTTCTGACCACTCATGCAGATTATTTAGATCCTCCTGAAGTTCTCTACCATTGTTCTCGTTTTCCACTTTCTTCACAATCTTTGCATCATCTGCAAACATATTCATGAATGAATTTACAGACTCTGGTAGGTCATTTACATATACAAGGAACAAAAGTGGGCCTAAAACTGAACCCTGTGGAACTCCACTACTAACTCTTCTCCATACAGACACTGAGTGTCTTACTCTAACCCTCTGTTCCCTTCCTTCTAAGTAAGTTTTTATCCATTCCAAGACATTTCCACCTATTCTAGCCATTGATTGCAGCTTCCTAATAAGTCTCCCATGTGGAACAGTTTCAAACGCTTCCTGGAAGTCTAGGAATATGCAATCTGCCCAGCCCTCGCTTTCCTGTAAGATTTGGCTTACCTCATCATAAAATTCTAATAAGTTTGTTACTGTTGATCTACCTTCTCTGAAGCCATGTTGCCTCACTGACAAAAGTTGAAGGATTCCAAGTGAAGAGAGATATGTTTCCTTAGTAGTTTCTCCATAACTTTGCAAACTATGCTGGTCAAGGAAACTGGTCTATAGTTCAGAGCCGTATCCCTCCTTCCCTTTTTGAAGATAGGTATCACATTTGCTTGTTTCCAGCATCTTGGAATCTCCCCCGACTCCAGTGACTCCTTAAATATGATACTTAGTGCCACTGATATTGTGTTTGCGCATTTTTTAAGCACATGAGGGGATATATCATTGGGACCTGTAGCTTTATGAACATCTAAATCCATCAGCGCTTTGCATACCTCTGTGGCTGTAAGGTTGATGTTCTCTAATACCGGCCCTTGAGCTTCTATCACTGCAATCTGAGGGGGTGGGGTATTTTCTACTGTAAATACTGACTGAAACTCCTTGTTCAATTCTTTGCAGATCTCTTCATCCGTCTCAGTGATGCTTCCATCCACTCTCTTTAGCCTTAAAACCTGTTCTTTTACCTTCAGTTTTCCTCTGATAAAGCTGTGGAAAAGCTTGGGATTTTCTTTAGCCTTCCTGGTGATGTCCCTCTCATAGTCTCTCTCTGCCTCTCTCCTTTTACTTAGGTAGTCATTTCTTGCTCTTTTGTAGGTTTGGCAGGCATTTATGTTTTTTCTCCTCCTATACCTTTTCCAGCATTTGTCTCTCCACTCCTTAGCTCTTTTACACCCATTATCGAACCATTTCTCTCTGGCATGAATTACACCTACTTTGGTGACAGGTATGCAGCAATCTACTATCTTCCCATATTTCTCACAAAAGATGTCATACATTTCTTGTACAGATTTGTTGTAAAATAAGGTTCTCCAGTCAATAACTGCAAAAAGCTCATTCATTTTGATGTAATCTCCTTTCGGATAGTTCCTCCTCATGTCCTCAGTGCCTCTACTCTCAGGAAGAATATCTTCAATGATATACTCCATCAACAACACACAGTGGTCACTCTTTCCAACTGGTGGTTCATACTCAATTTTTTCAATATCCAACACATTATCTGTGAACACTAGATCAAGTAGTGATGGCTCATCCCCACCCCTGGCCCTTGTTGGTTCCATTACATGTTGGTGTAGGAAATTCCCTTGTACGCAATCTAGGAATCTTGCCCCGAATGAGTCCTCACCACTGTGTGGGTCAAGATTTATCCTATCTATCTCTTTATGATTAAAGTCTCCTGTAATCAAAATCCTACATTTTTTTTCCCGTGCCATGTTAACAACTGAGTTTATGACTTCAATAGTACCTATATGACTTTCCTCATAAACTTCAAGCCTATTTTGGTTCCTTGGTGGGTTGTATACAACAGTTATTATAATGCTCTCTGACCCAGTATTTATGCGAGCAACAAGAAATTCCTTGAACTCACTTTCTATAGCCAAGTTTATTTCTTCGACTTGAATCCTTTCACTTATGAGCAGTGCTATCCCTCCACCAGTCCTCTCAGATCTTTCAACCCTTAGTATTCTGAAACCCTTAGGAAAAACTGTGACACTGTTTATGTCCTCACTCAACTTAGTCTCTGTTGTGAATCCTATCTTTTAATTCTACTGCCTTACCAGCTAATCCATCAGCATTTGTGTATAACAATCTTAATGAGGCCCCATCCCCTGATCTTCTGTCATTATCTTCTTTATCTCCCCTTTGTCTGGAAGAACTCTGTAATGAAAATTTTTCTTCTCTTCTTCATTTCTTTCATCATTTAACCTTCTTGCCTCTTGCAACAAGTTTTTTATCTTTCCCATCTCTTCCTGTGTTCTGTATTGTCTAATGAACACTTCTTTGAATTCTTGAAGGTCTTTTAGACTTTTTTTTCTCAACAATATTTCCCTACATGTTTCCCCTCTCTCAAAGGTTACTTTTGTTGGTCTCGGCTTTCCTTCCCTCGAATATTTACCTAGTTGGTGTATGTTTACAATATCCTCAGGACCACATACTACTCCAAGCTTTCTTATCAGGTCTACAACCCTAGCTTTATTTTCTTCAAGTCTCCCCTGCCATGTTGGCTCCTGGGACTCGCTTATGCCTGAGATTACCACTGTCTTCTCCTTATCAAGTGCCTGTCTGATGAGTGGGTTTGTCCTTTCCATCACAACGTCTTTCATTTTTTTGATTACTGTCTCTTTATAGTCAACTGTTTGTATGTTTTCCAGTGCCACCACCTTTACAGCCTCTTTTACTGCCACATTCCCCTTTAGTGCATCAGCAAAGGAAGTTTTCATGGCATCATTTTCCATATTCAGCTCCTGGAACTCTTTTCTGAACTGTTCAATGTTTTCCTTAATCTGGACATTCCAAGCAGCAATCTCGTCTCTCTCAGAAGAGAGCAGTGAACTAACATCTAATTCCTTTAGGTTGTCATTCAGCTGTTTGTTTTTATCTTCTTGTTTAGAAAGTCTAGATTCTAGTTGACTCTTTTCCCCTTCCAGCTTTTTTATTCTTTTTTCTAGTTCCTTTCTCTCCTGCCCTTGTGCTTTATTTGCTTCCTCCAAAGATCTTATTTGCTCTCTGAGTGTTTCATTCTCTTTCATTTCTCCATCCATATTCTGAATTTTATCATCAAGGCTTATAACCATTTCCTCTATATTCTTGATTTTCTGTTTGAGTCTCCTGATGGCTACCCCTCCTACCGACCCATGGATGGGAGAGGTTTGGGACAGAGATGGCGTCATTTTTATGTTCTCCCTCTCACAGAATATAGAAAGAAGACGAGAAAGAGGAAAAAAAAAGATAAAAACTTTTAATTAAGCTTCACACCGAATTTTTATATCTCCATATAAGTGCTATTTAGTGACTCAGTTTATCTCTTTCCTGGTAACACACATCTTAACTTAAAAACTTGACCATGGTAATTTAAGGATAAAAAGAAAAAGAAAAAAAAATGCAACAAAACAAAAGTCAAACCTGAAGGAAAAATTCGAACCTGTGTCTGAGGTGGCACCCACCTGTTTCTGCTATATATTCTTCCTAACTGATAAACCCACTTGCTAACCAAGGTATGTTATCACAAGATTAGACTTTACATTTAACTCAATATATATACAAAATAAAAACAAAATAGTAAAAGAGAAAGCTAAAAGAAAAGCAAAAAAAAAAAAATGAAGAAAATAAGACAGCTGTACTACTTGGCAACTTAA
>JAXCGZ010014347.1:17500-25948 GCA_037179515.1 Halocaridina rubra | reverse complement strand
AGATTAGATGGGAGTTGAATTAAATGCGAAAACGAAGCCACAAGTGAGGTTGGAGGAAGCTGTAATATGAACACAGTGTCATTCAGATGGAGTGCGTTCATTCCTAGTATAGCAGATATAAGCTGAAGGTCTGTTTCCTCTTTAGATCTTATGTGGTGTCGCTGGTAGCGCCTTGGCTTAGTGATAATAAGTCCTAGGTTCAAGTCCCTGTCGGGTAAAAATGATTCATATTCATATATATATATATATATATATATATATATATATATATATATATTATATATATATATATATATATATAAACTTGAAATAGAATCCTTTCATCATATATAAACAAAACCCTCTTGTGTCTTTCTCAGGTCCTTCCAGAAGTGCCTTCAAAAGTCAACCCCCCCTCCCCTCATTTCACCTATTGGGTAATGCTGATATTCTGAATTTGAGACTTCTATGAAGTGGGCCTTCATATAGCACTCACTCACTCACTCACTCTCTCACTCTTTGCCTATCATTTATCTCTCTCTCTCTCTCTCTCTCTCTCTCTCTCTCTCTCTCTCTCTCTCTCCCTAGATATATATATATATATATATATATATATATATATATATATATATATATATATATATATATATATATATATATATATATATATATATATATATATTATATATATATATATATATATATATATATTATATATATATATATATATATATATATATATATGTGTGTGTGTGTGTGTGTGTGTGATTACCTAATTGTGTTTACGGGAAACAGCCCAAAGCTCGTATCTTCACGTCTCCTGATCGGTTCCATTTTAGACTTAGTGATACTTATCATACCTGTCCTTAAAACTATGGATTGAGATAGCATTAACTACCTCCTCGCTTAGCCAATTCCAATTATCAACTACTCTTACACTGAAAAAGTATTTCCTTACATCCTGCGAAGAAGTTTTCTTACGAAGCTTCAAACTGTGACCTCTAGTTCTAGAGCCAGCCATATCAAAATATCGATCCCTATCCACTCTATCATAACCATGAAGGAATTTAAAGACTGTCACCATATCCCCCCTCACTCTTCTAGCTTCGAGTGATGGTAAGTCTAATTCCCTCAGCCTCTCATCATAACCGAGATTGCGTATTTCTGGCACCAGTTTCGTGGCATGTCTTTGAACTTTTTCAAGCTTAGCTATGTGCTTTTTCAAGTGCGGATTCCAAAAGGGGGCTGCATATTCGAGTTTTGGCCTCACATAGGTTACATAAATATTTCTGAACATTTCCTTGTCCATGTGCCTGAAGGCTACCCTTACATTTGATAAGAATGCATATGCTGCCCTTACTACGCCATTTATATGTATTTCTGGAGACAAATCTGCCAGTATGTTTACTCCTAGATCTCTCTCATTTTCTGTCTCTTGAAGTTGTACTCCAGCCACCGAGTAGTCAAGCTTGGGCCTTCTTGCACTAGTACCCATTCTCATTACCTTACATTTTGAGGTATTGAATTTCATTAGCCACTTTTCTGACCACTCATGCAGATTATTTAGATCCTCCTGAAGTTCTCTACCATTGTTCTCGTTTTTTACTTTCTTCACAATCTTTGCATCATCTGCAAACATATTCATGAATGAATTTACAGACTCTGGTAGGTCATTTACATATACAAGGAACAAAAGTGGCCCTAAAACTGAACCCTGTGGAACTCCACTACTAACTCTTCTCCATTCAGACACTGAGTGTCTTACTCTAACCCTCTGTTCCCTTCCTTCTAAGTAAGTTTTTATCCATTCCAAAACATTTCCACCTATTCTAGCCATTGAGTGCAGCTTCCTAATAAGTCTCCCATGTGGAACAGTGTCAAACGCTTTCTGGAAGTCTAGGAATATGCAATCTGCCCAGCCCTCTCTTTCCTGTAAGATTTGGCTTACCTCATCATAAAATTCTAATAAGTTTGTTACTGTTGATCTACCTTCTCTGAAGCCATGTTGCCTCACTGACAAAAAGTTGAAGGATTCCAAGTGAAGAGAGATATGTTTCCTTAGTAGTTTCTCCATAAGTTTGCAAACTATGCTGGTCAAGGAAACTGGTCTATAGTTCAGAGCCGTATCCCTCCTTCCCTTTTTGACGATAGGTATCACATTTGCTTGTTTCCAGCATCTTGGAATCTCCCCCGACTCCAGTGACTCCTTAAATATGATACTTAGTGCCACTGATATTGTGTTTGCACATTTTTAAGCACATGAGGGGATATGTCATCAGGACCTGTAGCTTTATGAACATCTAAATCCATCAGCGCTTTGCATACCTCTGTGGCTGTAAGGTTGATGTTCTCTAATAGCGGCCCTTGAGCTTCTATCACTGCAATCTGAGGGGGTGGGGTATTTTCTACTGTAAATACTGACTGAAACTCCTTGTTCAATTCTTTGCAGATCTCTTCGTCCGTCTCAGTGATGCTTCCATCCGCTCTCTTTAGCCTTAAAACCTGTGTGGGTGTGTGTGTGTGTGTGTGTGTGTGTGTGTGTGTGTGTGTGTGTGTGTGTGTGTGTGTGTGTGTGTTGGTAACAAACAGCATGATTTGTAGAGTGAAAGATGTGCATGCATTTAGGGGTGTCGCTGCTGGGATGTCTGATCATTTTTTGGTTGAAGCAAATGTGGTAGTAGCAAAAGAGTGGGGAAATAGAGTGGGGGATGTAGAAGGGAAATGGTGAAGGTGGAAGAGTTGAAAAAGCCAGAGAAGAGACAGGAATATCAGGACAGGTTGAAAGGGCATATGACAGGGTGAAAGAAAGAGAAGTTGGGGAGTTAGAGGAGGAATGGGGGTTGATGAAAGAATGTTTTGTGGGACATGCAAGTGATGTGTGTGGAAAGGGGTTTGTTGGAGGTGGCGTGAGGAGGGGCAGCGAGTGGTGAAATGAAGGGGTGAAAATGAAGGTGGAAGAGAAAAAGAGGGCTTTTGAGGAATGGCTGCAGTGTAAAAGTAGGGAGAAGTATGAAAGATATAGGGAGAAAAATGTGGAAACCAAGAGGAAGGTAGAGGAAGAGAAGAGGTTGGCAAATGTTAGGTGGGGACAGGATTTTAGTAGGTCATATGAGGAGAATAAAAAGAAGTTTTGGAAAGAAGTGAAGAGAGTAAAGAAGGGTGGATCGAGAATGGAAGAGACAGTGAAAGTTGTGAATGGCCAGATGTTAAGAGGGAACGATGCAAGGAAAAGATGGGCAGAATATTTTGAGTGCTTGCTGAATGTTGAGGAAGATAGAGAGGCAGCTATAGTGGCAGTAGGGGGTGTTCAAGGGCCAGTAATGGGAGATGAAAATGAGAGAGAGATTACAAGAGAGGAGGTGAAAAGGGCATTGTATGAAGTGAAAGCTGGTAAAGCACCTTGAATGGATGATGTGAGAGCGGAGATGTTGAAAGAAGGGAGTGTGACTGCATTGGAATGGTTAGTGAGAGTGTTTAATATATGCTTTATGTTGTCAATGGTGCCAGTGGAATGGTTGAATGATTGTATAATGCCCCTATGAAAAGGTAAGGGAGATGTGTATGAATGCAGTAATTTTAGGGGTATACGTTTGTTGAGTGTGGTAGGAAAAATTTATGGTAGGATACTGGTTAATAGGATTAGGGATAAGACAGAAAATGTGATTGCGGAAGTGCAAACTGGTTTTAGGAGAGGTAGAGGTTGTATAGATCAGACTTTTATAGTTAGGCAGTTATGTGAGAAATATTTAGCAAATGGTAAGGATGTGTATTTTGCATTTTTGGATCTGGAGAAAGCGTATGATAGAGTTGATATAGAGGCAATGTGGAATGTTTTGTGATTATATGGAATTAATGAATAGTAAATTGTTGTATGCTGTGAAGAGTTTGTATGAGGGCAGTAGAGCTTGTGTTAGGGTAGGGAATGAAGTGAATGAGTGGTTTCCAGTGAGTGTGGGACTGAGACAGGGATGTGTGTTGTCACCGTGGCTGTTCAATTTGTATATTGATGGAGTCGTAAGAGAGGTGAATGAGCGAGTGCGAGGTCTAGGTTTGAGAATGGTAGATGGGGATGATAACAAGTGGGAGCTGAATGAGTTACTGTTTGCGGATGATACTGTGGTGGTGGCAGATTCAGAGAAGAAGCTGTGTCAGTTCGTGTCAGTAATTGGAATGGTGTGTGAGAGAAGGAAGTTGCGAGTGAATGTGGGAAAGAGTAACGGTTAGGAGGTGTACAAGAAATGAGGATGGTGCTGGATTGAATGTTATGTTGAATGGAGAGACACTTGAGGAAGTTGATCACTTTAAGTATTTAGGCTCGGTTATAGCTGCAAATAATGGAGTAGAAGCAGATGTGTGTCACAGAGTGAATGAAGGATGTAAAGTATTGGGTGCGTTGAAAGGAGTGATGAAGAATAGCGGGTTCGAAATGAATGTTAAGAAAGTTTTGTATGAGAAAGTGGTTGTGTCAACTGTGATGTATGGATCAGAGTTATGGGGTATGAAAGTAAGCGAGAGACGGAAACTAAATGTGTTTGAGATGAAATGCCTGAGGAGTATGATTAGTGTATCTCGGTTGGAGAGGGTTAGGAATGAAGTGGTGAGAGCAAGAACGGGTGTGAGGAGAGAAATTGCAGCCAGAGTAGATATGAATATTCTGAGATGGTTTGGCAATGTGGAAAGGATGGATGATGAAAAAAAGACTGCTGAAAAAGGTGATGAATGCGAGAGTTGATGGGAGAAATGCTAGAGGGAGGCCTAGGTTTGGGTGGGTGGATGGAGTAAGGAGAGCCCTGAATGATAGGAGGATGGATGTGAGAGAAGCAAGCGAGCGTGCTAGGAATAGGAATGAGTGGCGAGCGATTGTGACGCAGCTCTGATGGGCATCTGCTGTTACCACGGGGCTGCATCTTACAGAAAGAGGTAGCCTTGTGGTGGGGGCAGTAGGGGAGTTAGCAGTTGTGAAGCGACACAGGGTGTGGAAGAGCCGGGAAGATGGGCTGTGGCACTCCAGCAGTGTCATCTGAACGGTCACTAGCTCCCTCGTCATTGCCCATAGAGCAAAGTAATCCCCTTATTGTTTTCTATTTTTTGATGTCGCTACCCTCAATTAAAAGGGGAAACAGCCAAGGTAGATATATATATATATATATATATATATATATATATATATATATATATATATATATATATATATATATATATATATATATATATATACGTGTGTGTGTGTGTGTGTGTGTGTGTGTGTGTGTGTGTGTGTGTATGTGTGTGTGTGTGTGTGTGTGTGTGTGCGTGTGCTTGCATTACTTGCATTCTTTGTGTAAGGTCATTATCATAAACGTAAACTTCTCATTCTCGCTATTATGCGAAACATCTCAGAAATGCCATTCATCTTAATAAAAAAAAACTTTTTATTCTCTCTTTATTTCATCTTATTTCCTTTTTCTCTTCTTCGTCGTTAGTGATTAGGTTTGCTAAAGAGATTTTATTTTCTCCTCTCTTTATTTTTTCCACCTTTTTTTTTACTTTCATCTTCATACTCATTATACATCTCTAATTATGCATATAATTACCTCTCTCTCTCTCTCTCTCTCTCTCTCTCTCTCTCTCTCTCTCTCTCTCTCTCTCTCTCTCTCTCTCTCTCTCTCTCTCTCTCTCTCTCTCTCTCTCTCTCTCTCTCTCTCTCTCTCTCTCTCTCTCTCTCTCTCTCTCTCTCTCTCTCTCTCTCTCTCTCTCTCGTTCCCGAACAAAATGCTTACAGGAAATCTTTAGATTGTGATTTATTAAAAAATATTCAGATTTTAAGACTTTAGTCTTGATTTGCCGATGCTGGTATTAAAAGGTTCAAAATATGTCGTGCACACACACACACACACACACACACCACACACACACACACACACACACACACACACACACACACACACACACACACACACACACACACACACACACACACACACACACACAGACGAGAAGAATGGTAGTAAACTTCAGGAAGACCTAAACAGTATGCATGAGTAGTCCGAAAAGTGGCTAGTGAAATTCAATACTTCAGAATGTAAGGTAATGTCAATGAGTACAAGTGCGAGAAGGTCTATGCTAGATACTCAATAGCCAGACCAGAACTTCAAGCGTCAGAGAATTAGAGAGATCTAGGAGTTGATATATTGGCAGATTTGTCTCCGGAAATGCATATAAATGGCATAGTAAGGGCAGTATATGCTTTCTTAGCAAATGTAAGTGTAGCCTTCAGACAATGGACAAAGAAATATTCAGAAATATACTGTATGTGTAAAATATATAAGATCAAAACTTAAATATGCAGCCCCCTTTTGGGATCCACACTTGAAAAAAGCACATAGTTAAGCTGGAAAAAGTTCAAAGAAGTTCAAGAAGCTGGTGCCAGAAATACGCAAGCTTAGTTATGAGGTGAGGCTAAGGGAATTAGACCTACCATCGCTCGAAGCTAGAAGAATGAGGGGGATGTGGTGACTGTTGTTAAATTCCTTCATGGTTTTGACTGAATGGATAGGGGTTGATATTTTTATATATATATCTGGCACTAGAACTAGAGGTCATAGTTTGAAGCCTTGTAAGAAGACTTCTTTGCAGGGTGTAAGGAAATACTTTTTTAGTGTAAGAGTAGTTGATAATTGGAATTCGCTAAGCGAGGAGGTAGTTAATGCTAACTCAATCCATAGTTTAAGGACAAGTTTGATACGTATCACTGAGTACAAAAATGGAACCGACTTCCGTAGGCACAATTAGGTAATTACACACACACACACACACACACACACACACACACACACACACACACACACACACACACACACATATATATATATATATATATATATATATATATATATATATATATATATATATATATATATATATATATATATATATAAATATATATATATATATATATATATATATATATATATATATATATATATATATATATATATATATATATACATACACAAACATACACACACACACACACACACACACACACACACACACACACACACACACACAGCATATACGGATGGCTCGACTTATTACTGTAGCTACCAAATTTCATTCATACTGAACAGAGATAAAGGATGAGAACTTCAGTGGTAAGGCCGGTGCAGGTAGGCTGCCAATAAACTGAAGTTCTGAAAGTATCACTATAATGACTAATCATAATATCTAAGAAAGATTTTTTTTTTTAAGATTCTCCACCCACGGATGGGTGGATCGGGTCATGGAGGGCCCATAGGGCGGTTGCCAGCCGGCACAGGCCCCAACACCCCACTGTGGTGCCCAGCCACAGCAGTAACCTCCCCAGTAAACAGCTTAATCTCTCTTGCCTGGACGAGGCGCGATACGTCGACCTCGCCAATGCTAGACCAGCGCGTTACCACTGTACTAGCCAGGAGGCTGAAAGAAAGTTTCCTATTATTTTGTGTTTCGCATGTAAACTCTATATTTAGGTGCCAGGAATTCAAATGATTTAAAACCAGAGGAATATGTTCTCAAAAACAAGGAATGTATCATCTATATATCTACGGGACAATACTGGTTTGAAATGGATAGGACATTCCTTGAGCCACGTGGTTTTATGCTGCCAGAGAAATAGGTTTGCAAGAGAAGGTCCTAAGGGGTTATCCATTGCTAGTACATCAGTCTGAGCGAACATTTGGACATTAAATATGGAAAAGGGAATCAGAAGCCCCATATTACAACATTTTATGTAAATTTTCCTTATCTAAATTACGATTTTTATATTGGTTTTGCGATAAGTTGACTGTTGCTATGTCATTTGTCTCATGTAAGGAGATATTTGTAAACAAAGATTTAATGTCAAGACTAACCATAACACATTCTTCCTTATTTAAAATTAGAAATTCCTTTATCAAAAGTAAAAGAATATTTAACTGTATGCTGATTGACTGTTAGAGGAGTAAGGAAGGGTAAGAGACATATTGGTAGAGGCGATAGTTAGGAGTGCCGATAGCAGACATTGTCGGTCCAAGAGGGCAACCAAGCTTATGAATTTTAGGCAACCCATACAAAAATCCTGGTCTTGACCCAGGGACATAAAGGGCGTTATACAGAGATTCACTTATTGTCTTGACCCAGGGACATAAAGGGCGTTATACAGAGATTCACTTACTGCCTTGACCCAGGGACATAAAGGGCGTTATACAGAGATTCACTTATTGTCTTAACCCAGGGACATAGAGGGCGTTATACAGAGATTCACTTATTGTCTTGACCCAGGGACATAAAGGCGTTATGCAGAGATTCACTTTTACTGATATTATTATTTTTTTTATTTTTTTTTAAGAAACGGTTGATCTTGTCCTCGGGATTTTTTTTTTTTAACGGTCGATCTCGTCTTCGGGATTTAATATCGTAACCAGAACATCATCACTCACTCTATTAAATTTTCTGCTATCACGAAAGATT
>JAXCGZ010014347.1:10000-12500 GCA_037179515.1 Halocaridina rubra | reverse complement strand
TCATGTGAAAACTAAGAACCTGAAAGCTTGGTGTCAGATGGAAGCGGAAAGCTGAGAAGCTGAAAGCTTGATGTCAGAAAATCGGGTACTTTTTGGTGTCCCCTTTTTTGGCGCGGTTCTTTTGACTCCGTGAATGGTGCCTTTACTAAGTACAAAAATACTTTAATTTACAGTAATTTTCCTTACCTAGCCTAGCCAACACAGCTTAGTGCCAAAAGGACAAAACCAAATCAGTTTAGCGCCAAAAGAGCTGCGCCAAAAGAGAGGCGCCAAAAGCTCCAATTATTTATTTGTATATACAAGACACTAAGATAGGAGTACTTGAGACCGCAGTAGCGTAGTGGTTAGAATAATTGACCCGGAGATGACACACCCACGATCGATCCCACCGTGGGGTGTAAGGAAGGGCATTTAACTTTTGGGTCAAGGGTGGAGTACATGTAGAGGTGAGGTGGTGAGATTGATCTGAAAAGAGTTATATTGAAATGATTAAAATATTACAAAAAAGACTGAATTTTGGATCAAGGCTGGAGTACAGTAGAAGGTGAAGAAAATTAAAATATAAATATTGATTTTGGAGAAAAAAAAAATTGAACTTTGGGTCAAGAGTATAGTACAGAAAAAAAAAGAGCAAAGTATGTTAATGAAAATATGCTGAACTTGAAAAGCCGAACAGCGCGTTTTTGATCCAAGGTTAAACAAAGATTTGTAGACTCGCCATCGAAAACCTATAATTATTTGCCAAAGTGAAATATTTTCTTTTATGTTCAGACTACAGAGAAAACTCTCTCTCTCTCCTCTCCTCTCCCTCTCTCTCTCTCTCTCTCTCTCTCCTCTCTCTCTCTCTCTCCTCTCTCTCTCTCTCTTCCTCTCTCTCTCTTCTCTCTCTCTCTCTCTCTCTCTTTGAGTGTCCAAGTGAAAAATATTTGCTGAATAATTTTTTGATGAATGTCTCTTTACAGACATAAATAGTCTGCGGTAACTTTTTTAGTTATTTATATATATATATATATATATATATATATATATATATATATATATATATATATATATATATATATATATATATATATTCACTCAGTCTTGTCAGTATTTATGTATTTGTATTTTCATTTTTAATTTGTTTATTTATGTATTCAACTTCTGAGCCGTGGCTCAGTCGGTAGCGTCTCCGACTCTGAGGCGTCAGGTCGAGGGTTCGCACCCCGCCACGGTCTGAGGTTAGCAAAGGCATGCACTCAGCGTAAGGATTACATCTGCCAAAACAAGTCCTTCGCAAGAAGGCAACCGTCCTAGCCCTTGGTTGATAAGGGAGTCCGTGACGTAAAACCGGAACCGGAACAGAGTGTTACCTCGCTTCTCTTTATAATGAAATTATAAACACACACACACACATACATACATACATACATACATACATACATACATACATACATACATACATACATACATACATATATATATATATATATATATATATATATATATATATATATATATATATATATATATATATATATATATATATATATATATATATATATATATATATATATATATATATATATCTTCACGCAGGTGAACACTCGCATGCGCATGAACACACACACACGCACACACACACACACACACACGCACACACATAAAAGGCGTTTTGAAAGTAAAAGTAATTTGGAAGTGAAAGTCTCTTGACAATGAATGCATTTTACATATAAAAGTTTTTTTGAGTGAAAATATTTCTGAAAGTAAAAGTCTTTTTGAAGTGAAACTCTTTGAAAGCGAGTATTCTGAAAGTCTTGAAAGTAACATAGTTTGGAAGTGGAAAGGTATTCACGGTTTATAATGAAAGTGAAAGTCTATTTATAGTGGAATTCATTTAAAAGTTAAAGGATTTTGAAATCGAAAGTTATTTGTATATGAAAGGTTTCTGGGTGTAAACATAATTTGAAACTGAAAGTCCTTTGAATGTAAGAGGCTTATCCATGCCCTTTACAGTGCATGAAAGTGAAAGTCATTTGAATGGTATAGTATTATGAAGTTAAAACCATCTAAAAGTCTTTTGAAAGTAAGCCTTGAAAATATTAGTCATTGAAAAGTGAAAGTCCTTTGAAAATGAGTCTTTTATGAGTAAAATTTCTTTGAGAATGAAAGTCTTTTGAAAGTGAAAGATATAGGTATATGTACTTGTTATAATGCTTGAAAATGAAAGTCATATGAAAGTGAAAGTCATATTAATGTGAAAGTCTTTAGAAATTAGAAACTGTTGAAAATCAGTCATTTTGAAAGTGAAAGTGAAAGTCATATTAATGTGAAAGTCTTTAGAAATTAGAAACTGTTGAAAATCAAAGTCATTCTGAAAGTGAAAGTGAAAGTCATATGAAAGTGAAAGTCATATAAATGTGAGTCTTTAAAAATTAGAAACTGTTGAAACTCCTAGTCATTTTGAAAGTGAAAGTGAAAGTCATATTGATGTGAAAGTCTTTAGAAATTAAAAACTGTT
>JAXCGZ010014347.1:0-5000 GCA_037179515.1 Halocaridina rubra | reverse complement strand
AGTTATATTAAAGGCCCAATTTCTTAAACAGTGTAAACCTAGGATACCATATTGTTAGTTAGCTAGACACACACAAATGGATTTCATAAACGCATCTAACGCTGTTCAGTGTATGGCTAGGATCCCGTACGGGATCCTAGCCATACACAGAACCACGTCAGATGCGTTTATGAAATCCATTTGTGTGTCTAGCTAACTAACTAACAATATTGTTTCCTAGGTTTACACTGTTTAAGAAATCGGGCAAATTTCTTATCTCTATTCATAGCTAAACTCAACAGGTAATTCACCGTAAACACACATATATCAAAAGAGAACTTTGTGCTCACGAAAATCTCATTTTTTATGCCTTGCCAAGACTCCAATTTCCACATTTGTATTCAGCGAAAAAGCTATCAACTCTCGAGAGAATATGTGGCTTACGTTTTCTGATCATATCGCTGTGAAAAAGGGAAACGAAATGATGTATGGCTCCCAGAGTAGTTTATAAAGATGTGTGACCCTATAAAGTGTATGGTAATGCAGTTAAAATGAACTATCTTATAAAAATTTTATTCAAAGTAGGCGGGTATTGGAAAGATGAATGAATCTCAGAGCAGTTCGTATAGATGCGTGACCCTATAAAGCGTATGGTAATGATAAGTTAAAACGAACTAACTTTTAAAAACTCTATTCAAAGTAAGCGGGTATTGGAAAGATGAATGAATCTCAGAGCAGTTTGTAAAGATGTATAACCCTATAAAGCATATGGTAATGCTAACTTAAAATGACCTAACTTTTAAAAACTCTATTCAAAGTAGGCGGGTATTGGAAAGATGAATGAATCTCAGAGCAGTTTGTAATGATGTGTGACCCTATAAAGCGTATGGTAATGCTAAGTTGAAATGAACTAACTTTTAAAAACTCTATTCAAAGTAGGCGGGTATTGGAAAGATGAATGAATCTCGGAGCAGTTTGTAATGATGTGTGATCCTATAAAGCGTATGGTAATGCTAAGTTGAAATGAACTAACTTTTAAAAACTCTATTCAAAGTAAGCGGGTATTGGAAAGATGAATGAATCTCAGAGCAGTTTGTAAAGATGTATGACCCTATAAAGCATATGGTAATGCTAACTTAAAATGAACTAACTTTTAAAAACTCTATTCAAATTAGGCGGGTATTGGAAAGATGAATGAATCTCAGAGCAGTTTGTAATGATGTGTGACCCTAGAAAGCATATAATAATGCTAAGTTAAAATGAACTAACTTTTAAAAACTCTATTCAAAGTAGGCGGGTATTGGAAAAATGAATGAATATCAGAGCAGTTTATAAAGATACGTGACTCTATAAAGCATGTGGTAATGCTAAGTTAAAATGAACTAACTTATAAAAACTCTCTTCAAAGTGAGCGGGTATTGGAAAGATGAATGAGTCTCAGAGCCGTTTGTAAAGATGCATGACACTATAAAGCATGTGGTAATGCTAAGTAAATGTGAGCTAACTTATAAAATCTCTTTTCAGTGTAAGCGGGTATTGGAAAGATGAATGAATCTCAGAGCAGTTTGTAAAGATGTGTGACCCTGTAAAGCATGTGGTAATGCTAAGGAAATGTGAACTAGCTTATAAAATTTCTTTTCAATGTAAGCGGGTATTGGAAAGATGAATGGCTCCCAGAGCAGTTTGTCAAGACGTGTGACCCTATAAAGCATATGGTAATGCTAACTTGAACTAGCAAATAAAAACTCTATTCAAAGTAAACGGTTATTGTAAAGATGAATGACTCCTAGATCAGCTTGTAAAGACGTGTGACCCAATAAAGCTTACGGTTAAAGTTAAAATGAACTAACTTATAAAAACACCATGCAAAAAAATTAATAAACTCTAGAACTCCATGTAATGATGAGGAACCTGGTATTGTATTTTAAGGTTAGGTTAAAATGACTATACTCATGAAAGACTCTTTGGTGAAGTTAGAAACCTGAAAATGCATTTGTAATGATGATTAAGTTGTAGGCCACCTTGTACAGATGAATAAAGCGAGAAAGAGTGTTTTAATGACAGGTTAAAATGAATGAACTTATGAAAATTCTTTTTGACGGTAGATAACACAGAAATTACATTTAGTAATTATTAATCTCCAAGACACCTTGTAAAGATGAATTAACCGAAAAGTGTGTTGTAGTGTAAAGTTAAAATGAATAAACTCATAAAGCTATTATCAAAGTAAGAGATCTTAGAATATGTATTTTTAATCCTCATTAAACTCCAGAACACCATTAAAAGATGAAGGAACCGATATTCATTTTAATCTGTATCTAGGACACCTTTAAACGATGAATGATGACCGATATTCATTTTCACCTGTGAGGGTAAAATGAATAAACTTATTCAACACTCCTTTGTGAAGCTAAATAACACTTATATGATGCATAGTAAAGATGAATACACTCAAACGCATTCTGATAAACTACAGAAAGAACCTAAACATGAACCCAGAAACCTTTTAAAGAAACAATAAAACCCAACGTAAACTTTCATGAAAATAAACAATCCTATAATAGACTTCTTGAAGTCAGAATATCCCATAAACCAATTTGAGTAAATGAATTCTTAAAGTATATCTTATTTCATACAGGTATAGCAGACAAATATATATCTTACTCAAGAAAGCAGGTAAGGAGATTTTACATCTAAGTATGCGTTATTACGTGCACACACATACATACACACACACACGTACACACACGCTCGCACGCTAACTCACATATGAATATTATGCCGGCGTCAGCATTGTGCCGGACCGCTCTCTTGGAAATGGAAAAATTCAGAATGAAATAGTAAGATCATTATTATCGCTGCTCGAAAAATTGAAAAGTGGCACTCCACTTTATTGCACTTAGAAACTGTTCGGTTGAAATGTATGTGTGTGTGTGTGTGTGTGTATATATATATATATATATATATATATATATATATATATATATATATATATATATATATATATATATATATATATATATATATATATATATATATATATATATATATATATATATATATATATATATATATATATATATATATATATAAATATATATATATATATATATACATTTGCATTTGTGGATATGTGTCATTGTATGTCTGATTATGTATGTGTATATATTTGTGTGTCTGAATGCCTGTGTCATTGTTTGTCTGTCTATGTATGTATATATGTGTATATATTTGTGTTCATCTGTGCACGTGTAGGTGTGTGTCTCAGCGTATGTGTGTATTGTGTATATCTGTCTGTATGTGAATATACAGATATGTTCACACACAGATACCACATGTCTGTGTTTATCTGTATGTGCATCTGTTTCTGTGTATGTGTGTATCTGCACTCATGTCTGTATATGTTTGTATCTTTGTATATCTTTGGGTGTATGTTTGTGTAATAGGAAATGGCCTAAGTTAGCACTAACGATTTAGCTCCGCTATTACAGCGCCAGACCATTTCAACACCGCCAATTCAGTGCTAGCCTAATTCAGCGCCAGGCCATTTCAGCGTCAAACTTTTCAGCACCGCCGTTTCAGTGCCAGTCCATTTCAGCACCGCCAATTCAGTGTTAGCCTAATTCAGCGCCGGGCCATTTCAGTGTCAAACTTTTCAGCACTGCCGTTTCAGTGCCAGTCCATTTCAGCACCGCCAATTCAGTGTTAGCCTAATTCAGCGCCAGGCCATTTCAGCGTCAAACTTTTCAGCACTGCCGTTTCAGTGCCAGTCCATTTCAGCACCGCCAATTCTGTCGTATTGGTTTTGCTTATCCCATCTAATGACACCACTGACGTAGGGCTTTTCCTCCTACGTATATATATTTATAATTATGGTAGCGTGGTTTATTAGGTTATAAATATTAGTACCTGATGGGTACAAGGTAAGAATGGACAAGCGGTAGTTCCTTTACTTATATTTATTCTAGAGTACAACACATCCGACGCCTCAATGCCCCAATGCCCCCACCCTATGACTATCACAATCTATGCTCTATTCGTGCCCCTGGCAAAGTTCTAACTAACTGTCTCTGCCCTGGGTGGCTCTTTAAATACCCCCAGGGGCAGGGCGTGGCTTAACATCCAATTCTCCAATGAAATCAGTCAGATCTAGTCCAGCTAATCAGCGCCGGGTTCAAAGTGGAATCCCGCCTACTTCCGAGGAGGAGTTATTGGGCAGCTCTCCTGGGCGTGTACCTGCGTACGAAACATAAGTTGATGTTTCGTGCGGTTTAGGATAGGGCTAACTCTCGGCCTTTCCCACCCTCCTCAGGTACTCCATGTCGGATGCCAAGCCTCAGGGGTCCGGTCACATATCTCCTTGACGCCCTCTACAAACACCGGCCGCACCGCAGAAAACAAGTGGGGAGAGTATTCTATTTCACCCTAGCCTCACATGTTTCTCTTCACGACTTGTGGTGTTTTCGAGGACCGAGGGTCCCTTATCCTGTAGGCCTCTTGGGGGGGGGTGCATGGCGCCAGCGGTTAGTTCCAGGTGCCTAGCCACAACTCTTGGTGGTCCCAAGGGAACACATGGGCGGCACAAAAACTCAATAAAAGTGAGGGCATGTAATAGAATATCCGTGGCCTCGACTAACCGTTACCCCTCAAGAGCTGTTACAAGTTTCAGATTCTGGCTTCAGCATGGCGGGCTGGCTTCAGCATGACAGAAGTCATACGACATCCCTCCCAACCAAAACTGAAATATCTCTTATTTCAGTCGAAGCATGGACTAGTTTTCCGGGAGCTC
Organism: Halocaridina rubra; assembly: GCA_037179515.1. Lineage (NCBI taxonomy): Eukaryota > Metazoa > Arthropoda > Malacostraca > Decapoda > Atyidae > Halocaridina > Halocaridina rubra. Next base: position 232 of record JAXCGZ010014347.1, on the reverse strand, counting down.
TTGGACATATCCTAGCTAACATTAGTTTACAATAGAAATGGGGCCGAATTATTTAAGCTATTTTCTAAGAATTCCTATACAAATTACACAAACATAACATATAGAGAGTACCTTTACAGACAACTAGAGCATGCAGGGTCTATTTCATTGTTGGAAATCTGAAATACAAACATATTCTTATATTTAAACAACATAATTCCAGTGTGAAACTAATATTAAACATTAATTAAGA
>JAXCGZ010014346.1:17500-25993 GCA_037179515.1 Halocaridina rubra | reverse complement strand
GTTTCAAAACTCTGTTCTTCAATATCCCCTCTGAATAATAAATAAATCTCTTCGCCAGAAATTATGTATTGGCAAATGTTTCCTGAAGACTTGGTGTTGTAAGTTTTCAAGGGCTACATGCCTTCCTCGTCAGACAGTTAAAGACACACCGATAAAAAGAATTATCTTGGAAAGAGACGGAAATAATGATAAAACTTTCTTTTCTTCAGGAGAAAATATTTTATAATATCTAAAAATATTATCAAAATGAGAAACATGTTACCAATTGTGAAAATCGTTAAGTGCATTAATTAGCTAAATTAGTACTAAAAGTATTATAAAAGACGTTATGCATTATATGAGAATTATTATTCATATGTACTTCAACACATACAATTAGGGAGAACTATTATTATTATAATTATTACTATTATTATTATTATTATTATTATTATTATTATTATTATTATTATTATTATTATTATTATTATTATTATTATTATTATTATTATTATTATTATTATTATTATTATTATTATTATTATTATTATTATTATTATTATTATTATTATTAACCAATGTTTTCTGATGTATATATGGAAAATGATTTATTTTTGACTGTAATATCAGTCAATTGTATTTTTGGCTTTCTGCCAATTCGCCGATATTTCCTGATGAACAAATCTGAACTTTTCCATCTAAATTCTCTTGGTGATAACAATCTAAATATAGAGAAGAACTAAGGTAAAAAACATTTTTTCCCTTATCAGCTACATTACTTAATTATAATGTTATGTTTACTCATATAGAGTGAGATAATGATCAATTGTAATTATACAGTTAACACGGTCACGATGATTTCGGCCCGATTTCTTAAACAGTGTAAACCTAGGATACCATATTGTTAATTAGCTAGACACACACAAATGGATTTCATAAACGCATCTGACGCGGTTCTGTGTATGGCTAGGATCCCCCTGGCCCGATTTTTTAAACAGTGTAAACCTAGGATACCATATTGTTAGTTAGCTAGACATACACAAATAGATTTCATAAACGTATCTGACGCGGTTCTGTGCATGGCTAGGATCCCCCCATACATATTGTTACATCTGACGCGGTTCTGTGCATGGCTAGGATCACCCATGGGAGGATCCTAGCCATACACAGAACCGCGTCAGGTGCGTTTATGAAATCCATTTGTGGGTATCTAGCTAACTAACAATATGGTATCCAAGGTTTACACTGTATAAGAAATCAGGCCTTCATTCAAGAAGGCGAAATGGTGATGCACTAGATAGTTGTGCCTTTTAAAACGTATATCAAATGTCTTTCTTAAATATATGTACTCTATTAAGAACGACGTTAGGCGATATTTGTCCTTCCTTAATGACATGCAATGACATCTGATGCAAAGAGGTTGTGTTTGAATCTTTAGAGTAAGATAATAATCATATTTTAAGTGACAAATAATATTGGGGTAACCAAGTTGTAGGTGTTTTATTTTCACCCAAATTTATTTTTTAGTTCTGTATTTTAATTCTAGTCGATTTTAATAGCTCAAGTTTATACATACATACATACATACATACATACATACAAACATACATACACATGTCTCATTCCCCCTTGTAAGGGGGGTGGCCCAAGTTTATGATTATATAAAAGATTCTTTTGTACTGAGAGCGCGAGACCACATTCCTTAGTGGTGCCCAAGTTTTTTATTCGGATAAAATTTACCTGTTATTTGCCGATGTATATTTTGATCTCGGCGAGGTCTACAAAAGCAATGTATCAGTTTTTTCCATCCAGCATCACCAGTCTCATTTCCTGTTGGAACAAACGCCACCTTGTAACTCATTCATCCCGTGCTTGATTTTGCTCTCTCATGTATCCCCCCTTTTTTCAGGAATCCATATTTCATACCTTGCGAAAGGCAATATTTCTTTTTCTCATCTCTCCTCTCTCTCTCTCTCTCTCTCTCTCTCTCTCTCTCTCTCTCTCTCTCTCTCTCTCTCTCTCTCTCTCTCTCTCTCTCTCTCTCTCTCTCTCTCTCTCTCTCTCTCTCATTTCTCTTATGATTGATTTTTTTTTTCTATTTTTATACATGTTTGGATAGTTAATGAAAAGATACTTTTGCAATATTATTACATTCATCAGTGCATATATGATAATGGTTCATTATTTTCTGCATAAGAGCTGTGACTACATTAATTGCTGCAGAACAGCTTTAGCAAGGGCTAAAAATATTCAGAGTGAATCTTTATACAGAAACCGTAAATATTTTATTGTATAACATATAATAGCACTGAAATAATTATTAATATATATTTTTTTTCATAAATGATTACAGGTATCCATTGCTTTGTGTTAAAAGTTGTTATATATATATGAGTTATTTTTTCCCCGATCGGGACTTGAACCTGGGACACACAATTACTGTGCCAAGGCGCTACCAACTACACCACAGTTGGTGCAATTAGTAGCGCCTTGGCACAGTAATTAAGTGTCCTAGGTTCAAGTCTCGGTCGGGGTAAATATGACTCATATGGTAATGTGCTTATTTGATTATTGTTGGTCCCGAATGTGATTGGGAGTTGAATTACATGCGAAAACGAAGCCACGAGTGAGGTAGGGGAAACTGTAAAATGAACAGAGTGGCATTCAGTTTGACTGAGTTCATTCCTAGTATAGCAGCTATAAGCTGTAAGGTCTGTTTCCCTTTTAACCTTCTGTGGTGTAGTTGGTAGCGCCTTTGCACAGTTATTATGTGTTCCAGGTTCAAGTCCCGGTCGGGGTAAAAGTGACTCATATTTTCACATATGGTAATGTGCTTATTTGAGATATATATATATATATATATATATATATATATATATATATATATATATATATATATATATATATATATATATATATAATTTTTTTTTCTTATAGCTAGTGTCTTACCGTGCGTTACCTTGGCGCATTTCTTCCATTCTTGGATATCATAAATAGTCATAGTATTGTAAATTACTTCATCCACACATTAGTTCATTTATATATCTATTGCCTTTATTATAAAGTGTTGAAATTATTTGTTTTTACTGATTTGTTTATTTATCCGTTTATTTAATTATTTAGCTATTTCAAGCTTACTTAATTTACAGCTCGATTCATCTAATTTTTTTTATTAACATTAAGCACTAATTTATCATTTTCAATATATATTATTTTTCATTTAATTATTCGTGTAATTTCTGACATTTAAATACGGAAGGTATGTTCTGCCGCCAATACAAAAACAGATAAACAAATACATTCCTTTGTTTACAAAATAATTTCAGAAAGGAGATGATGCAGAAATTTGATAAACAAAAGTGGGTAACCAAAAGCGTGTCCAGAATGAAAAAAAGAAAAGAAAAATAAATTGTAGTAATAGCGTCCTCGACTCTGAGAGGTCAGGTCGAGGGTTCACGCCCCGTCACGGTCTGAGGTTAGCAAGGGCATGCACTCAGGATAACGATTACATCTGCAAAAACAAGTCCTTCGCAAGAAGGCAATCGTCCTAGCCCTTAGTAGAAAAGGGACTCCGTGACGTAAAACTGGAACAGAATGTTATGTATCTTGTCAATCATCACTGCTATCAATAGAAACAGTATTCAATAATTATTGTGTACTAATTTATGAACAGAGTCTATCCTATGCGGCGGTGAATCTCTTTAAATACTTAGATCAAGTTATTCGAAGTTATTATTGGAATTTTTAATGTACAGTAAGGAAATACTATTGTAGTATTTTGGTTCGAAAACAAGATTTAACATTAGTGGAAATTACAGGAAATAATGGTGCGCATGGGTACAATAATAAAAATAAGTTTTTTGTTTTAGATTCTCCACCCAAAGATGAGTGGAACGGGTCATGGAGGACCCGTAGGGCGGTCGCCAACCGGCACAGGCCTCAACCTTCCCACTTTGGTGGCAAGCCACAGCAGTAACCTCCCTAGTAAAAAGTACTATTTATCACTGTTTATAAATTGTACTAAAATATAAAGATATTTTTTTGCGACATTTTTACTGAGGTAAAAAAAAAAAGCTTTAACGAACATTCACTGTTAAACACCAGCTTGCTCTATATGCACACTTGAGTACTGCTGACACTTAAAAAAAAAAAAAATATAAAACAGGTATCTGTAGTAAATTACACCTTTGGCGTCCACATATTGATTAAGTCTAAATCAAATAAAGCATAAATTCAAATAGGGATTTAATACTGCTGATATGATATTAAATATGGTACAACAACAATAATAATAATAATAATAATAATAATAATAATAATAATAATAATAATAATAATAATAATGCTTCTACTACTATTACTACTACTACTACTACTACTACTACTACTACTACTACTACTACTACTACTACTACTACTAATAATAATAATAGTAATAATAATAATAATAATAATAATAATAATAATAATAATAATAATAATAATAATAATAATAATAATAATAATAATAATAATAATAATAATAATAATAATAATAATAATAATAATAATAATAATAATAATAATAATAATAATAATAATAATAATAATAATAAAAGTACTGGCAATTATATATATATATATATATATATATATATATATATATATATATATATATATATATATATATATATATATATATATATATATATATATATATATATATATATATATATATATATATATATATAAATATATATATATATATATATACACGGACACACATAAAAACAAAATAAAAAAGGAAAGAAGATTGTGTCCAAAGGCAGATGAGGCATTAATAAAGCAAGTTGCGTGACTTCTATCACAGAGTCGTGAAGAGAAAGCGCAGAAGAAGAAAATTGCCTGTGAGGTGATGGCTGTTGGAAGCTCACGCGAATTGGCCATCGTTGCAAGTACAATGGGGGAACCTTTCTGAAATCGAAACTCCGAAACAAAAGTGGGCTTGGAAAAATAGGCGGAAGATTTATACTCAAAATCTAGTCATTTATTCCAAGCACGTGTACACTTTTCACGTGCATATATGACAATGCTTCTAACAAATTACATTGTAAAACTGACTGTGTCTGTGTCTACTATGATATGACAGTTCCTCTAAGAAATATTTTGCTTTGTCGGTCATAGAATTGAATAAACGTATTGATAATAAATTATTCCATGGATCTGAAAGGTTGATGATTCTAGTTTTTCCATCGCAGGCTAGCTTAAATGTAGCTACCTATAGTACATAAAACTCAGGGGTAAAATAAGACTGAAGTTTATGAAAACCTACAGGAAACGCTATTTCATATTTCCTCACCTAGGATCCAGTGCTATAAAGTGTCATGCGTTTTATGGCTCTGGAAGGAAAACGGCCGAGGAAATAAAAAGGTCCATAAAGAATGCTGAATGTGTAATAGACTCCCATTTTTCAGCTCTCGATCACTTTATTTGATTTTTATGTAGGAGACGGAGATTTGAATCTTGCTTTAGGTATTATTTCAACTATTCTAATTTGCATGTTGCACCCATTGCATGATATCAGCATTATGCATATATACATATATGTATACACACACACACACACACACACACACACACACACACACACACACACACACACACACACACACACACACACACACACACACACACACACACACACACACACACAACACACACACACACATATATATATATATATGATAAAAGTGCATGCGAATTATTTAAAATATTTTCGGTTATAAGGTAGTTTTAGCTCGAAAGCTCCATTCCAAGTAATTATTATTTCATATTTGTTTTTTTATACATACCACCAATATAACCATACATAACTAATGATGCAATCAATGAGGTTGCTGGATTAACAGGGGCAACCACACAAGGAACCTTACTATTTTTCCTTTCAATCTACAAAAGGCTTTGGCAAAAAAAAAAAAAAAATAATATGATCATAGGATTCTATTCAACAACGGAACGAATATTATATGGCAGAAATCTTCCCTACTTACTCTCAGTTTTCTTTTTTTATGAGTGTGACACTGGGACAAGAAAAAACTGCCCTAATCAATAAAGGCCCGGGATCGAGAAATCACCAAGATGAAGGAAAAGAAAAAGGTTAAGGACAAGGCAGAGAAGAGGTATACGAGTAGTATGAACACCTCCCAATATACTGAATCCTACCTTGGTAAATGAACTTATCAATTTAATTTTCACTCCCGGTGATATTTGTTGTTTGCCAATCCTGTTGCATATATGAAACATACTGACTGGCACTGTTGCGTAGTCACCGTGGCTCAAGCGGTAGCGTCTGCGACTCTGAGGCTCTAAGTCGAGGGTTCGCGCCCCGTCACGGTCTGAGGTTAGCAAGGGCTTGCACTCAGGGTAACGACTATATATGTTAAAAACAAGTCCTTCGCAAGAAGGCAACCGTCCTAGCCCTTGGTAGAAAAGGGAGTCCGTGACGCAAAACCGGAACAACTGATTGGCACTGTTGCATTGTCATCTGGAATAAGTAAAGCATTATGGATCTCGAAAGCTAAAATTATGATACTCCAAATCGCGTCCTGTGTGTCATCTGGTTATCTGCATTCCAGTACCAACTATATTCAGATAAGAAACCCACCCTGACCGATGGAGTGTGAGAGTTTTTGGTGGATTTCTGCCATCAGTTTTTACATGAAGTGAATTTATTTGCAGATCTATCGTCATCTCAGGGCCTAGTCCTCCATATCTCTGGGTCCTCTGTACTTTGACCGTTTTTTCTGTCTGTCGTTTTCCTCTGTGTGACAATACCTCATCTCTACCTTGTCCTTAACTATTTTCTTTTCCTTCGTCTTGGTATTTTCTCGTGCCCGGGCCTTTATTGATTTATAAATAAATAGAAAACAGTGACAGACAGTTCTTTATGTCACTTGTCGCCCATAGACTTTCTTATGAATATTAGAATTTAGAGCTTTATGGCAAGTTTTATGTTTTGAACAAGTACCTTAATGCTTTCCGTGACGAGGCTCTTTAAGCTGACCAACATTTCCAATTAGAATCAATAGAGTGCCATCATGTGACAAGTCATTATCAGTGAGTATGGAGTGATACTGTCAAAGTGGTCAAACCATTAAGAGAAAAAATATACCTCTTTTTTTCTTCTCTTCATTTCCTTTATTTTTTTATACATATGCGTGTATATATATATATATATATATATATATATATATATATATATATATATATATATATATATATATATATATATATATATATATATATATATATATATATATATATATATATATATATATATATATATGCATTTTTTACTTATTTATTTGGCTTTTAATTAAAGTATTGATAATTATTTATGAAGTTCATAAATCCTCCTTAATATTAGGTATTTCCTTTGGTAAATTTGTATATACTTTTGTTTTGGTTAGAAAGCTCGTAAGGCTAGAAAGAGGATTCTAAGAAAATTCAGATATCATTAACATTTGAATATTTGTTCTTTATGGTTTACTTGTTTACACTATAACACACACACAGACACATTCAGAGAGAGAAAGAGACAGACAGATAGATAGATAGATAGATAGATAGGTATATAGATAGATAGATAAACAGATATATAGATATAGATAGGTATATCGATAAACAAAAATAGAGAGAGAGAGAGAGAGAGAGAGAGAGGAGAGAGAGAGAGAGAGAGAGAGAGAGAGAGAGAGAGAGAGAGAGAGAGAGAGAGAGAGAGAGAGAGAGAGAGAGAGAGAGAGAGAGAGAGAGAGAGAGAGAGAGAGAGAGAGAGATAGAGAGAGAGAGAGAGAACATAGTCTAAATTGTTCCGAATGTTCATAAATATGTTATTTTTCATTTATTTCCTTTTGTGCAGGGATTTAAAATACTATTTCCTTAATTCCAGCTACATATTGGACAATAGGTTTGTAGTATATCCTTAGAATAAAAAAAAATTCATGAAAACACAAGAAGGTCCTGAGGCACCGAATAATACACTGCCAGACATGCAATAGAGCAAGGAGAAGAAAAAAAATGGATGTTCCGATTTTACGTCACGGACTCCGTTTTCAACCAAGGGCTAGGACGGTTGCCTTCTTGCGAAGGACTTGTTTAGGCATATGTAATCCTTACCCTGAGTACATGCCCTTGCTAACCTCAGACCGTGACGGCTAACAATATATACTATAAAAGTCCTCATGAACCAAATATTTTCTTAGGTTTGATAAAGTATTTATAAATGCTGGGCCAATGTCAAAATGTTGCGATGACAAATACCAAAAGAAATTAATAAATACTCAGTGTTATTGGATCAGAGCTGATGACAACGCCCAAAATTATTAGGCATCGATATTCTATAAACTTGGAATAATATATAAGTATGTACAGGAAATGAAAGGAAGCTTACGAAAGGCCAGGAAGATCGATAGTCTTTGAAAATTAAGGAGGATAATGTAATATATATATATATATATATATATATATATATATATA
>JAXCGZ010014346.1:0-12500 GCA_037179515.1 Halocaridina rubra | reverse complement strand
AAGTCCTTCGCAAGAAGGCAACCCTTCACTTTTCCTCTGCCTTTTCTTCACAACCTTCATCTGTTACTCGTAATCAATCTCGTATCACTCTTTCTGCTACTCTTAACTCCGATTTGCAGAGAGTATCTGAATGGGGCACTCAAAATTTAGTTAAATTCAATGCCTCAAAGACACAGTTTCTGGCTATCTCTTTATCTCCTTCTCCTCCTGATAACCCTATTGTCTTCGAAACTAATGAAATTTACCCTCTTAACTCTATCAATATATTAGGAATCCATATAGCCTCTAACTTGTCATGGAGGAATCACATAATCCAAATTTCTAAATCTTCATCCAAAAAATTGGGGGTTTTGTTTCGTTTTCGTTATTACTTTTCCTCATTGCAGTTACTTAAAATTTACAAAGGTCTTATCCGCCCCTGCTTAGAATACTGCTCACACATCTGGGGTGCTTCTTCCTTTACTTATCTTCTTGATAGGGTTCAATCTAAGGCAGTCAGACTCATTAATGATCCTTCTCTTACTTCTAACCTGGATTCTCTCTCTCTTCGCCGTAAGGTATCTTCCCTTTCGCTTTTCTATCGCTACTACTTCCATCGCTGCTCTGATGAGTTGGCGAGTTGCATCCCTCCTCCACTGCCGAGGCCGCGTAACACTCGCCAAGCGGCCTCATCTCACAGGTACTGTGTGGAGATTTGTAGCTCGCGGATTGGTCGGTGCAGCGACTGCTTCTTCCCATCTACCTCCAGACTCTGGAACTCTCTTCCTCCTTCTGTCTTTCCTAATTCTTATGACCTTTCATCCTTCAAAAAGCAGATCTATCGTCATCTCAGAGCCTAGTCCTCCATATCTCGGGGTCCTCTTTACTTTGACTGTTTTTTCTGTCTGTCGTTTTCCTTTGTGTGACATTACCTCATCTCTGCCTTGCCCTTAACTTTTTCTTTTCCTTCGTCTTGGTATTTTCTCGTGCCCGGGCCTTTGTTGATGAGGGCAGTTTCTGCCTATCCCGGTGTCACACTCTTAAAAAAAAAAAAAAAAAAAAAAAAAAAAAAAAATATATATATATATATATATATATATATATATATATATATATATATATATATATATATATATATATATATATATATATATATAAAGTCCTAGAAGAGTAACTCATCTATTTTTTTTTCCAATACTGTTTGGTGGGCGCCAATTTCATTTCTGTACATAATGCCCTTTCGTGAAAAAAAAAAAATCTTTAGGGGATAACTTAATAAGTAGGAACCTGACTATAAACTTTAATAAGTTGTTACAGTTAGCAAATAACACTTTCAGTTAAAACCATTTTCTGAATATTAAGAAGACACAGTCTTTCCACAAGTGATTGCGCCAGTAGATGCGGGGAATGTTATTAGCGAACAATTTTATCCTGACCTCGGGTTGGGTAAGGACTTATTGTTACCGCTCTCCTTGAAGAATAATGAACACAATACATTTAGCTTATAAAGCAAAACAAAGAAAATAAAGAAATATATAATTACTGGACGTGTTTCACCACAGTCACGTGTTATTGTAAGCATAACAAAAGGGTTAACAGGTACGGCAGAAAACGACAACTTTCAAAAACAAAAGCTAAAGAGAAAAAGAAAAGTCATATTCTCAAAAGAGGGGAAACAAAATAGCCAGTATGATTAAATGATGGCACTTCAACGGGCAATTAGCAGATATGAATTACAAATAAACTGAGAGCAGCTTTCTTTGCATAAAACGAACGAGAACTATTTTTTTACTAAGATACTGTCGAACAACTGGTACTAATTGAACAATTTTCATTCATCAGTTTCAATAATATTAGTGTAAAAATATTAGATTAAAAAAAGACTTTCATATCATTGCATAAACTAAACAATTGCCAATAATTTGCTTCTCATATGTAGTTAGTTTTGTTTATTTTTTGTTTTAATATAATGAAAATATTGTTGAAATGGGCTTCAGGAACTTGGCCCTAAGGCTTAAGAGGGGAAATGGAATAAGGAATGCTATTAAATAGTGGAAAACGCAACAGGAAATGACCAGAAGGATCTGAGGGGACGCTTTGCTCGTTTTGAAAACGACGATAAGTAACCCACTATTGAGGGGAAAGATATGCAACCACTACAATATTTTATTGAATAATGATAAATGTAGATGGCATCAGTGATGCCTAGCGACTTACAATATATATATATATATATATATATATATATATATATATATATATATATATATATATATATATATATATATATATATATATATATATATATATATATATATATATATATATATATATATATATATATATATATATATATATATATATATATATATATGGTCGCCGTGGCTCAGTCGGTAGCGTCTCCGACTCTGAGGCGTCAGGTCGAGGGTTCGCGCCCCGTCACGGTCTGAGGTTAGCAAAGGCATGCACTCAGCGTAAGGATTACATCTGCCAAAACAAGTCCTTCGCAAGAAAGCAACCGTCCTATCCCTTGGTTGAAAGGGGACTCTGTGACGTAAAACCGGAACATATATATATATATATATATATATATATATATATATATATATATATATATATATATATATATATATATATATATATATATATATATATACTTGGTCCCATTTCCCCTCGTAAGGGTGGTGGTCGTGCCAAGAAACGCATACACCATGATCTACACATACTTCAACCACTCTTCTTAGCTCCTTGGGGATGAAGGGTTGCCATTTATCTGCTTGGGTCATCAACAAGGTAGGTGGGAAAGGATATTCTAGTGAGGATTGACATCCGTAGCTGGTTTACACTCACTGCTTCATCACATGCCAACTCCCCTCACAGCCGTCCACCACAGATCTAAGCTAGCAAGTGCGAGAAATCCCTTTGGCCCGCGTCACCCATACACAATCTTCCTCCACTCAATCCCATTTCTTGCATGCTCTCTTTCCTGGTCCACTGACATTCCGCAAGTATACAATGTCCTTTTCACGCCATCCATCTATCTCATACTAGGTATTCCTTAAGGCCTCACTCTTCACCATTCATTACATGTGTCCAAACCAACTCAATACTCTCTAATCTGACCTATCCAACAGCTTTCTTTCAATATAATTCTCTACCTGACATCCTTATTCCTTTGTCTATCTATTCTAGATACACCAGTCATACTTTCATACACATCATCTCCATTATATTTAACTTGTTCTTTTCATCATAACTTGTATTCCAAGTCCCTGCTCCATAAATTGCTGTCGGCACAATGACAGTTTCATATATCCTTCTCTTTGCAGGAATTCCTAAAGACCTCCTTCTCATAAAATATTTCATTCCAATACGACATTTACTCGCTTCTTTAACTCTTTGACTTATCTCCACATCCACTCGTCCATTCCTAGCTACGTGCGACTCCGGATACTTTAAACTCTCAACTTCTTCAAGCAACTCCTTATTCACTCCTACATTCAATCTGTCAACATTAACACTCATCATGTTTCTTATGACTTTACTATTACCATTATCCACCCGCAACTTCATTCACACACCCCGACAAACTCAGTCACCAAATGATTCAGTTCATATTCAGTATCATCCACCAATGCGAAATAACACAACCTTGACATAATCCTACAATCACCTTAACTCAATCACTTTTACCATTCCTTACTCTCATATTTATGTAAAACTCTTAACCACATAGAGCGGAATCTGTTTATAATCTATTGACATAATTGGGTCCAAGAGAAATTGAGCAAAGCTTAAATTATAGTTAGAATGAGGTGTTAAATTGTGTGAATACAGATTCAAGAAGATTCTTAGAAACAATGTTCTTACACTTAAGTATTGTGCTACTTGCAGACCAATCAGTTCTGTGGGACGTATTACTTAAATGAATAATATGGCTTTTGCATTTTGACCAGTTTTAACTGAATATTAATGCTGACTTACTCTTTTCATCAAATCTTTACTAACTTGGCCAAAGTAAAATTGCTTTGCAATCTCTGCAAGGTATCTTGCATGCCATGTTGCTATTTTCCAGGGCTGTTTTTGTCATAGAATTCTTAGTTGTCTTACTGTAAGAGAAGACGAGATATTCTCACCTTTCTCAACATATGACTGAGTAGATAGTTCTCTATCTGTCAGTCGGCTGACCATGTTTGACCAGCCATGCGTTGCATGAGCAAAGAGATTTTCTTCCAGTGTTTTGTTAGGACTATCCTGGAAACCCTCCCCATTTATCCGGGCTTGGGACCGGCAGTGAGCTAAGCTGGCCTGCTTAACCCAGTGGCTGGGTTTAGACGAGATATACATAGGAAAATTTGAGCAGAGTTCTAATATAACTGAAACTGGAAAAGTATGGCAAGCCAAGGGAATTCGGAGGGGGTTCTTTCTTGACTTTATTATTATTGACATATGCTATTTTGTCTTTATTATGACAAAGTGCCATAATATGTGGCGGATAAACCAACTGACCAAATGAGTTTCAAACTCTTGATCAATGAATTTAAGGCTGACAATGCGTAATGCTAAATACAGAAACAATTTTACAGTAGTATGATGACCAGAGTAAAAATGAACATATGAGAGATTATTTGCTGGCTTTCTAAAAATACTAAACTTACAACTGCAGGACTATGTATGAACTGATATGTCTAAAAAGGCTACGAGATAATTTGCTTCGGTTTCCGGAGTAAATTAAATTGTAACGGAAAAATATAATAGTTTGTGTATGCGAGTGTCTGCTGTGTATGTAAGAATAGTTGATTAGAAAATTCAATAAGCAATGAAATGATAAATACGGCAATACATTTTTTATGATATTCATCAGTTGATTTCAAAACATGTGTGGCCACCTTGGTCAGGTGGTAGGGCACGCGACTTTGATTTCTCAGGTCGTTAGTTCAAGATTCGTCATGGTCTGAGGTTAGCGAAGACATTCACTCGAGGTAATGGTTACGCACTGCCGACACCAAACTCCTTCGAAAGGAGACACCGTCTTAGCCCTTACTAAAAAGGGAGTGTGGAATGTTAAACTGCAGCAGTTAATTGGGGAAACCTAACACACGAGAATGGAAAGCACTAATCTAAGGCTCTTTTATGTAAAAATAATTATTCAATTCACAGACACACACACATACACACACACACATACATATATATATATATATATATATATATATATATATATATATATATATATATATATATATATATATATATATATACAAACACACACACACACACACACACACACACACACGCACACACACACACACACAAACACACACAGGTCTTAAGGCTAAAGAGAGCGGATGGAAGCATCACTGAGACGGACGAAGAGATCTGCAAAGAATTGAACAAGGAGTTTCAGTCAGTATTTACAGTAGAAAATACCCCACCCCCTCAGATTGCAGTGATAGAAGCTCAAGGGCCGGTATTAGAGAACATCAACCTTACAGCCACAGAGGTATGCAAAGCGCTGATGGATTTAGATGTTCATAAAGCTACAGGTCCTGATGACATATCCCCTCATGTGCTTAAAAAATGCGCAAACACAATATCAGTGGCACTAAGTATCATATTTAAGGAGTCACAGGAGTCGGGGGAGATTCCAAGATGCTGGAAACAAGCAAATGTGATACCTATCTTCAAAAAGGGAAGGAGGGATACGACCCTGAACTATAGACCAGTTTCCTTGATCAGCATAGTTTGCAAACTTATGGAGAAACTACTAAGGAAACATATCTCTCTTCACTTGGAATCCTTCAACTTTTTGTCAGTGAGGCAACATGGCTTCAGAGAAGGAAGATCAACAGTAACAAACTTATTAGAATTTTATGATGAGGTAAGCCAAATCTTACAGGAAAGAGAGGGCTGGGCAGATTGCATATTCCTAGACTTCCAGAAAGCGTTTGACACTGTTCCACATGGGAGACTTATTAGGAAGCTGCAATCAATGGTTAGAATAGGTGGAAATGTCTTGGAATGGATAAAAACTTACTTAGAAGGAAGGGAACAGAGGGTTAGAGTAAGACACTCAGTGTCTGAATGGAGAAGAGTTAGTAGTGGAGTTCCACAGGGTTCAGTTTTAGGGCCACTTTTGTTCCTTGTATATGTAAATGACCTACCAGAGTCTGTAATTCATTCATGAATATGTTTGCAGATGATGCAAAGATTGTGAAGAAAGTAAAAAACGAGAACAATGGAAGAGAACTTCAGGAGGATCTAAATAATCTGCATGAGTGGTCAGAAAAGTGGCTAATGAAATTCAATACCTCAAAATGTGAGGTAATGAGAATGGGTACAAGTGCAAGAAGGCCCAAGCTTGACTACTCGGTGGCTGGAGTACAACTTCAAGAGACAGAAAATGAGAGAGATCTAGGAGTAAACATACTGGCAGATTTGTCTCCAGAAATACATATAAATGGCGTAGTAAGGGCAGCATATGCATTCTTATCAAATGTAAGGGTAGCCTTCAGGCACATGGACAAGGAAATGTTCAGAAATATTTATGTAACCTATGTGAGGCCAAAACTCGAATACGCAGCCCCCTTTTGGAATCCGCACTTGAAAAAGCACATAGCTAAGCATGAAAAAGTTCAAAGACATGCCACGAAACTGGTGCCAGAAATACGCAATCTCGGTTATGATGAGAGGCTGAGGGAATTAGACTTGCCATCACTCGAAGCTAGAAGAGTAAGGGGGGATATGGTGACAGTCTTTAAATTCCTTCATGGTTATGATAGAGTGGATAGGGATCGATATTTCGATATGGCTGGCTCTAGAACTAGAGGTCATAGTTTGAAGCTTCGTAAGAAAACTTGTTTGCAGGATGTAAGGAAATACTTTTTCAGTGTAAGAGTAGTTGATAATTGGAATTCGCTAAGCGAGGAGGTAGTTAATGCTAACTCAATCCATAGTTTTAAGGACAGGTACGATAAGTTTCACTAAGTCTAAAAATGGAACCGATCAGGAGACGGGAAGATACGAGCTTTGGGCTCTTTCCCGTAAACACAATTAGGTAATCACAACTAGGTAATCACACACACACACACACACACACACACACACACATATATATATATATATATATATATATATATATATATATATATATATATATATATATATATATGAATCATTTTTTTTTTTTTTTTTTTTTTTTTTTTTTTTTTTTTTACCCCGACCGGGACTCGAACCTAGGACTTATGATTACTAAGTCAAGGCGCTACCACTACACCACAGAAGGTTAAAAGGAACCCAACCTTATAGCTTATATCTGCTATACATAGGAATGAACGCATTCTAACTGAATGCCACTATGTTCATATTACAGATTCCCCAACCTCACTCGTGGCTTCATTTTAGCATTTAATTCGATTCCCAATCTCATTTGGGCCATGAAATAACCAAATAGCACATTACATATGTGAAAACATGAATCATTTTTTTTACCCCGACCGGGACTCGAACCTAGGACTTATGATTACTAAGTCAAGGCGCTACCACTACACCACAGAAGGTTAAAAGGAACCCAACCTTATAGCTTATATCTGCTATACATAGGAATGAACGCATTCTAACTGAATGCCACTATGTTCATATTACAGATTCCCCAACCTCACTCGTGGCTTCATTTTAGCATTTAATTCGATTCCCAATCTCATTTGGGCCATGAAATAACCAAATAGCACATTACATATGTGAAAACATGAATCATTTTTTTTTACCCCGACCGGGACTCGAACCTAGGACTTATGATTACTAAGTCAAGGCGCTACCACTACACCACAGAAGGTTAAAAGGAACCCAACCTTATAGCTTATATCTGCTATACATAGGAATGAACGCATTCTAACTGAATGCCACTATAAGTCCTAGGTTCGAGTCCCGGTCGGGGTAAAAAAAAATGATTCATGTTTTCACATATGTAATGTGCTATTTGGTTATTTCATGGCCCAAATGAGATTGGGAATCGAATTAAATGCTAAAATGAAGCCACGAGTGAGGTTGGGGAATCTGTAATATGAACATAGTGGCATTCAGTTAGAATGCGTTCATTCCTATGTATAGCAGATATAAGCTATAAGGTTGGGTTCCTTTTAACCTTCTGTGGTGTAGTGGTAGCGCCTTGACTTAGTAATCATAAGTCCTAGGTTCGAGTCCCGGTCGGGGTAAAAAAAAAAAAAAAATGATTCATGTTTTCACATATGTAATGTGCTATTTGGTTATTTCATGGCCCAAATGAGATTGGGAATCGAATTAAATGCTAAAATGAAGCCACGAGTGAGGTTGGGGAATCTGTAATATGAACATAGTGGCATTCAGTTAGAATGCGTTCATTCCTATGTATAGCAGATATAAGCTATAAGGTTGGGTTCCTTTTAACCTTCTGTGGTGTAGTGGTAGCGCCTTGACTTAGTAATCATAAGTCCTAGGTTCGAGTCCCGGTCGGGGTAAAAAAAAAAAGATTCATGTTTTCACATATGTAATGTGCTATTTGGTTATTTCATGGCCCAAATGAGATTGGGAATCGAATTAAATGCTAAAATGAAGCCACGAGTGAGGTTGGGGAATCTCTAATATGAACATAGTGGCATTCAGTTAGAATGCGTTCATTCCTATGTATAGCAGATATAAGCTATAAGGTTGGGTTCCTTTTAACCTTCTGTGGTGTAGTGGTAGCGCCTTGACTTAGTAATCATAAGTCCTAGGTTCGAGTCCCGGTCGGGGTAAAAAAAAATGATTCATGTTTTCACATATGTAATGTGCTATTTGGTTATTTCATGGCCCAAATGAGATTGGGAATCGAATTAAATGCTAAAATGAAGCCACGAGTGAGGTTGGGGAATCTGTAATATGAACATAGTGGCATTCAGTTAGAATGCGTTCATTCCTATGTATAGCAGATATAAGCTATAAGGTTGGGTTCCTTTTAACCTTCTGTGGTGTAGTGGTAGCGCCTTGACTTAGTAATCATAAGTCCTAGGTTCGAGTCCCGGTCGGGGTAAAAAAAAATGATTCATGTTTTCACATATGTAATGTGCTATTTGGTTATTTCATGGCCCAAATGAGATTGGGAATCGAATTAAATGCTAAAATGAAGCCACGAGTGAGGTTGGGGAATCTGTAATATGAACATATTGGCATTCAGTTAGAATGCGTTCATTCCTATGTATAGCAGATATAAGCTATAAGGTTGGGTTCCTTTTAACCTTCTGTGGTGTAGTGGTAGCGCCTTGACTTAGTAATCATAAGTCCTAGGTTCGAGTCCCGGTCGGGGTAAAAAAAAAGATTCATGTTTTCACATATGTAATGTGCTATTTGGTTATTTCATGGCCCAAATGAGATTGGGAATCGAATTAAATGCTAAAATGAAGCCACGAGTGAGGTTGGGGAATCTGTAATATGAACATAGTGGCATTCAGTTAGAATGCGTTCATTCCTATGTATAGCAGATATAAGCTATAAGGTTGGGTTCCTTTTAACCTTCTGTGGTGTAGTGGTAGCGCCTTGACTTAGTAATCATAAGTCCTAGGTTCGAGTCCCGGTCGGGGTAAAAAAAAATGATTCATGTTTTCACATATGTAATGTGCTATTTGGTTATTTCATGGCCCAAATGAGATTGGGAATCGAATTAAATGCTAAAATGAAGCCACGAGTGAGGTTGGGGAATCTGTAATATGAACATAGTGGCATTCAGTTAGAATGCGTTCATTCCTATGTATAGCAGATATAAGCTATAAGGTTGGGTTCCTTTTAACCTTCTGTGGTGTAGTGGTAGCGCCTTGACTTAGTAATCATAAGTCCTAGGTTCGAGTCCCGGTCGGGGTAAAAAAAAAAAGATTCATGTTTTCACATATGTAATGTGCTATTTGGTTATTTCATGGCCCAAATGAGATTGGGAATCGAATTAAATGCTAAAATGAAGCCACGAGTGAGGTTGGGGAATCTCTAATATGAACATAGTGGCATTCAGTTAGAATGCGTTCATTCCTATGTATAGCAGATATAAGCTATAAGGTTGGGTTCCTTTTAACCTTCTGTGGTGTAGTGGTAGCGCCTTGACTTAGTAATCATAAGTCCTAGGTTCGAGTCCCGGTCGGGGTAAAAAAAAATGATTCATGTTTTCACATATGTAATGTGCTATTTGGTTATTTCATGGCCCAAATGAGATTGGGAATCGAATTAAATGCTAAAATGAAGCCACGAGTGAGGTTGGGGAATCTGTAATATGAACATAGTGGCATTCAGTTAGAATGCGTTCATTCCTATGTATAGCAGATATAAGCTATAAGGTTGGGTTCCTTTTAACCTTCTGTGGTGTAGTGGTAGCGCCTTGACTTAGTAATCATAAGTCCTAGGTTCGAGTCCCGGTCGGGGTAAAAAAAAATGATTCATGTTTTCACATATGTAATGTGCTATTTGGTTATTTCATGGCCCAAATGAGATTGGGAATCGAATTAAATGCTAAAATGAAGCCACGAGTGAGGTTGGGGAATCTGTAATATGAACATATTGGCATTCAGTTAGAATGCGTTCATTCCTATGTATAGCAGATATAAGCTATAAGGTTGGGTTCCTTTTAACCTTCTGTGGTGTAGTGGTAGCGCCTTGACTTAGTAATCATAAGTCCTAGGTTCGAGTCCCGGTCGGGGTAAAAAAAAAGATTCATGTTTTCACATATGTAATGTGCTATTTGGTTATTTCATGGCCCAAATGAGATTGGGAATCGAATTAAATGCTAAAATGAAGCCACGAGTGAGGTTGGGGAATCTGTAATATGAACATAGTGGCATTCAGTTAGAATGCGTTCATTCCTATGTATAGCAGATATAAGCTATAAGGTTGGGTTCCTTTTAACCTTCTGTGGTGTAGTGGTAGCGCCTTGACTTAGTAATCATAAGTCCTAGGTTCGAGTCCCGGTCGGGGTAAAAAAAAATGATTCATGTTTTCACATATGTAATGTGCTATTTGGTTATTTCATGGCCCAAATGAGATTGGGAATCGAATTAAATGCTAAAATGAAGCCACGAGTGAGGTTGGGGAATCTGTAATATGAACATAGTGGCATTCAGTTAGAATGCGTTCATTCCTATGTATAGCAGATATAAGCTATAAGGTTGGGTTCCTTTTAACCTTCTGTGGTGTAGTGGTAGCGCCTTGACTTAGTAATCATAAGTCCTAGGTTCGAGTCCCGGTCGGGGTAAAAAAAAAAGATTCATGTTTTCACATATGTAATGTGCTATTTGGTTATTTCATGGCCCAAATGAGATTGGGAATCGAATTAAATGCTAAAATGAAGCCACGAGTGAGGTTGGGGAATCTGTAATATGAACATAGTGGCATTCAGTTAGAATGCGTTCATTCCTATGTATAGCAGATATAAGCTATAAGGTTGGGTTCCTTTTAACCTTCTGTGGTGTAGTGGTAGCGCCTTGACTTAGTAATCATAAGTCCTAGGTTCGAGTCCCGGTCGGGGTAAAAAAAAATGATTCATGTTTTCACATATGTAATGTGCTATTTGGTTATTTCATGGCCCAAATGAGATTGGGAATCAAATTAAATGCTAAAATGAAGCCACGAGTGAGGTTGGGGAATCTCTAATATGAACATAGTGGCATTCAGTTAGAATGCGTTCATTCCTATGTATAGCAGATATAAGCTATAAGGTTGGGTTCCTTTTAACCTTCTGTGGTGTAGTGGTAGCGCCTTGACTTAGTAATCATAAGTCCTAGGTTCGAGTCCCGGTCGGGGTAAAAAAAAAATGATTCATGTTTTCACATATGTAATGTGCTATTTGGTTATTTCATGGCCCAAATGAGATTGGGAATCGAATTAAATGCTAAAATGAAGCCACGAGTGAGGTTGGGGAATCTGTAATATGAACATAGTGGCATTCAGTTAGAATGCGTTCATTCCTATGTATAGCAGATATAAGCTATAAGGTTGGGTTCCTTTTAACCTTCTGTGGTGTAGTGGTAGCGCCTTGACTTAGTAATCATAAGTCCTAGGTTCGAGTCCCGGTCGGGGTAAAAAAAAAATGATTCATGTTTTCACATATGTAATGTGCTATTTGGTTATTTCATGGCCCAAATGAGATTGGGAATCAAATTAAATGCTAAAATGAAGCCACGAGTGAGGTTGGGGAATCTCTAATATGAACATAGTGGCATTCAGTTAGAATGCGTTCATTCCTATGTATAGCAGATATAAGCTATAAGGTTGGGTTCCTTTTAACCTTCTGTGGTGTAGTGGTAGCGCCTTGACTTAGTAATCATAAGTCCTAGGTTCGAGTCCCGGTCGGGGTAAAAAAAAAATGATTCATGTTTTCACATATGTAATGTGCTATTTGGTTATTTCATGGCCCAAATGAGATTGGGAATCGAATTAAATGCTAAAATGAAGCCACGAGTGAGGTTGGGGAATCTGTAATATGAACATAGTGGCATTCAGTTAGAATGCGTTCATTCCTATGTATAGCA
>JAXCGZ010014345.1:12500-26045 GCA_037179515.1 Halocaridina rubra | reverse complement strand
CTCTCTCCTTTTACTTAGGTAGTCATTTTTTGCTCTTTTGTAGGTTTGCCAGGCATTTATGTTTTTTCTCCTCCTATACCTTTTCCAGCATTTGTCTCTCCACTCCTTAGCTCTTTTACACCCATTATCGAACCATTTCTCTCTGGCATGAATTACACTTACTTTGGTGACAGGTATGCAGCAATCTACTATCTTCCCATATTTCTCACAAAAGATGTCATACATTTCTTGTACAGATTTGTTGTAAAATAAGGTTCTCCAGTCAATAACTGCAAAAAGCTCATTCATTTTGATGTAATCTCCTTTCGGATAGTTCCTCCTCATGTCCTCAGTGCCTCTACTCTCAGGAAGAATATCTTCAATGATATACTCCATCAACAACACACAGTGGTCACTCTTTCCAATTGGTGGTTCATACTCAATTTTTTCAATATCCAACACATTATCTGTGAACACTAGATCAAGTAGTGATGGCTCATCCCCACCCCTGGCCCTTGTTGGTTCCATTACATGTTGGTGTAATAATAATAATAATAATAATAATAATAATAATAATAATAATAATAATAATAATAAACCTTTATTTCCATTTCAATACAATGGGTATTCGTCAGCCAGGGCAAGTCCCAACCTCCCACTGTGGTGTCCAACCACAGCAGTTCCTGCCAGTACACAGCTTAAACTCTCGGTCTTGGACGGGAACCGATCTTTCGACCTCGTGAATGCGAAGCCAGCGCGTTACCACTGTACTAGCCAGCAGGCAATCTAGGAATCTTGCCCCGAATGAGTCCTCACCACTGTGTGGGTCAAGATTTATCCAATCTATCTCTTTATGATTAAAGTCTCCCATAATCAAAATCCTACATTTTTTTTCCCGTGCCATGTTAACAACTGAGTTTATGACTTCAATAGTACCTATATGACTTTCCTCATAAACTTCAAGCCTATTTTGGTTCCTTGGTGGGTTGTATACAACAGTTATTATAATGCTCTCTGGCCCAGTATTTATGGGAGCAACAAGAAATTCCTTGAACTCACTTTCTATAGCCAAGTTTATTTCTTCGACTTGAATCCTTTCACTTATGAGCAGTGCTATCCCTCCACCAGTCCTCTCAGATCTTTCAACCCTTAGTATTTTGAAGCCCTTAGGAAAAACTGTGACACTGTTTATGTCCTCACTCAACTTAGTCTCTGTAATTGCTACTATATCTGCCTTACTGTTGTGAATCCTATCTTTTAATTCTACTGCCTTACCAGCTAATCCATCAGCATTTGTGTATAACAATCTTCATGAGGCCCCATCTCCTGATCTTCTGTCATTATATTCTTTATCTCCCCTTTGTCTGGAAGAACTCTGAAATGAAAATTTTTCTTCTGTTCTTCATTTCTTTCATCATTTAACCTTCTTGCCTCTTGCAACAAGTTTTTGATCTTTCCCATCTCTTCCTGTGTTCTGTATCGTCTAATGAACACTTCTTTGCATTCTTGAAGGTCTTTTAGACTTTTTTTTCTCAACAATATTTCCCTACATGTTTCCCCTCTCTCAAAGGTTACTTTTGTTGGTCTCGGCTTTCCTTCCCTCGAATATTTACCTAGTTGGTGTATGTTTACAATATCCTCGGGACCACATACTAATCCAAGCTTTCTTATCAGGTCTACAACCCTAGCTTTATTTTCTTCAAGTCTCCCCTGCCATGTTGGTTCCTGGGACTCGCTTATGCCTGAGATTACCACTGTCTTCTCCTTATCAAGTGCCTGTCTGATGAGTGGGTTTGCCCTTTCCATCACAACGTCTTTAATTTTTTCGATTACTGTCTCTTTATAGTCAACTGTTTGTATGTTTTCCAGTGCCACCACCTTTACAGCCTCTTTTACTGCCACATTCCCCTTTTGTGCATCAGCAAAGGAAGTTTTCATGGCATCATTTTCCATATTCAGCTCCTGGAACTCTTTTCTGAACTGCTCAATGTTTTCCTTAATCTGGACATTCCAAGCAGCAATCTCGTCTCTCTCAGAAGAGAGTAGTGAACTAACATCTAATTCCTTTAGGTTGTCATTCAGCTGTTTGTTTTTGTCTTCTTGTTTAGAAAGTCTAGATTCTAGTTGACTCTTTTCCCCTTCCAGCTTTTTTATTCTTTTTTCTAGTTCCTTTCTCTCCTGCCCTTGTGCTTTATTTGCTTCCTCCAAAGATCTTATTTGCTCTCTGAGTGTTTCATTATCTTTCATTTCTCTATCCATATTCTGAATTTTATCATCAAGGCTTATAACCATTTCCTCTATATTCTTGATTTTCTGTTTGAGTCGCCTGATGGCTACCCCTCCTACCGACCCATGGATGGGAGAGGTTTGGGACAGAGATGGCGTCATTTTTATGTTCTCCCTCTCACAGAATATAGAAAGAAGACGAGAAAGAGGAAGAAAAAAAAAAGAGAAAAACTTTTAATTAAGCTTCACACCGAATTTTTATATCTCCATATAAGTGCTATTTAGTGTCTCAGTTTATCTCTTTTCTGGTAACACACATCTTACTTAAAAACTTGACCATGGTAATTTAAGGATAAAAAGAAAAAGAAAAAAAATGCCACAAAACAAAAGTCAAACCTGAAGGAAAAATTTGAACCTGTGTCTGAGGTGGCACCCACCTGTTTCTGCTATATATTCTTCCTAACTGATAAACTCACTTGCTAACCAAGGTATGTTATCACAAGATTAGACTTTACATTTAACTCAATATATATACAAAATAAAAACAAAATAGTAAAAGAGAAAGCTAAAAGAAAAGCAAAAAAAAAAAATGAAGAAAATAAGACAGCTGTACTACTTGGCAACTTAACTCAGTACTGTTGACAGGTGGATATTTGTTGTTGTTTTTTTTTTACTTATTCAATTTTTCGTGTATCAAACTAACTAACAAGTTAATATAAATGGGAAGGATACTGAGTTTAACAATATATGGAACCACAGGATCAGGTAAACGGCTTAAGAGCTTTCTCCAGTTTACACAAAAAATTAGGTAATGTGATGTGATGGCTTCACCTCTGGCAACTCTTCTAAATTTCCTTCAAGGCAGAACTGGACGGCAGCTTCTCTCTCCCCTCACGAAAATGTTCTCAATTTTTTTTCCTTTAATATTTTGGACAGTCTCGTCATACAACAAATATAAGTTTTGTACTCACAATACTCTGCAGGATTTCAGATTTAGGGAAATTATGGTAAAGTTTTCCACTAAGCACTTAGTCACTAGAAACAATTTAAAATTTAAGAGGAGCAGTTCCATGTGCCACTGAACGCGGTGTGTGATTACCTAATTGTGATTACCTAATTGTGTTTACGGGAAAGAGCCCAAAGCTCTTATCTTCCCGTCTCCTGATTGGTTCCATTTTAGACTTAGTGATACTTATCGTACCTGTCCTTAAAACTATGGATTGAGATAGCATTAACTACCTCCTCGCTTAGCGAATTCCAATTATCAACTACTCTTACACTGAAAAAGTATTTCCTTACATCCTGGGAAGAAGTTTTCTTACGAAGCTTCAAACTATGACCTCTAGTTCTAGAGCAGCCATATCGAAATATCGATCCCTATCCACTCTATCATAACCATGAAGGAATTTAAAGACTGTCACCATATCCCCCCTTACTCTTCTAGCTTCGAGTGATGGCAAGTCTAATTCCCTCAGCCTCTCATCATAACCGAGATTGCGTATTTCTGGCACCAGTTTCGTGGCATGTCTTTGAACTTTTTCAAGCTTAGCTATGTGCTTTTTCAAGTGCGGATTCCAAAAGGGGGCTGCATATTCGAGTTTTGGCCTCACATAGGTTACATAAATATTTCTGAACATTTCCTTGTCCATGTGCCTGAAGGCTACCCTTACATTTGATAAGAATGCATATGCTGCCCTTACTACGCCATTTATATGTATTTCTGGAGACAAATCTGCCAGTATGTTTACTCCTAGATCTCTCTCATTTTCTGTCTCTTGAAGTTGTACTCCAGCCACCGAGTAGTCAAGCTTGGGCCTTCTTGCACTTGTACCCATTCTCATTACCTTACATTTTCAAGTATTGAATTTCATTAGCCACTTTTCTGACCACTCATGCAGATTATTTAGATCCTCCTAAAGTTCTCTACCATTGTTCTCGTTTTTTACTTTCTTCACAATCTTTGCATCATCTGCAAACATATTCATGAATGAATTTACAGACTCTGGTAGGTCATTTACATATACAAGGAACAAAAGTGGCCCTAAAACTGAACCCTGTGGAACTCCACTACTAACTCTTCTCCATTCAGACACTGAGTGTCTTACTCTAACCCTCTGTTCCCTTCCTTCTAAGTAAGTTTTTATCCATTCCAAAACATTTCCACCTATTCTAGCCATTGATTGCAGCTTCCTAATAAGTCTCCCATGTGGAAGAGTGTCAAACGCTTTCTGGAAGTCTAGGAATATGCAATCTGCCCAGCCCTCTCTTTCCTGTAAGATTTGGCTTACCTCATCATAAAATTCTAATAAGTTTGTTACTGTTGATCTTCCTTCTCTGAAGCCATGTTGCCTCACTGACAAAAAGTTGAAGGATTCCAAGTGAAGAGAGATATGTTTCCTTAGTAGTTTCTCCATAACTTTGCAAACTATGTGTGTGTGTGTGTGTGTATACTCAAACACACAGAGAGAAAGAAATATATAAGCAAGTATAGACATAAGTATACATGTCTAAAATGGATAAATATATTAAGTCATGAACAGACTGAATAATGACCAATGTCCAGTGAATGCTATATTATATATTTGTGTGTATACACACACACACACACATAGGGAATGAGAGATATAAGCAAGTATAGACATAATTATACATGTCTAAAATGGATAAGTGTATTTAGTCCTGGGATATTTGTGAAAGTATAACCCTGATTTATATATTTGGCACTTCAGCTACTTATATATATATATATATATATATATATATATATATATATATATATATATATATATATATATATATATATATATATATATATATATATATATATATATATATATATATATATATATATATATATATATATATATATATATATTAACCAAGCAAACACATTACATATGTGAAAACATGAATCATTTCTTTACCCCGACCGGGACTCGAACCTAGGACTTATAATTAGTAAGTCAAGGCGCTACCAACTACACACCACAGAAGGTATAAAGGTATAAATGCTAAAATGAAGCCACGAGTGAGGTTGGGGTATCTGTAATATGAACATAGTGGCATTCAGTTAGAATGCGTTCATCCCTAAGTATAGCAGATATAAGCTATAAGGTTGGATTCCTTTTATACCTTCTGTGGTGTGTAGTTGGTAGCGCCTTGACTTACTAATTATAAGTCCTAGGTTCGAGTCCCGGTCGGGGTAAAGAAATGATTCATATATATATATATATATATATATATATATATATATATATATATATATATATATATATATATATATATATATATATATATATATATATATATATATATATATATATATATATATATATATATATATATATATATATATATATAAGTAAATATATGTTGGTTTTCCGGTTTTACGTCACGGACTCCCTTATCAACCAAGGGCTAGGACGGTTGCTTTCTTGCGAAGGGCTTGTTTTGGCAAATGTAATCCTTACGCTGAGTGCATGCCTTTGCTAACCTCAGACCGTGACGGGGCGCGAACCCTCGACCTGACGCCTCAGAGTCGGAGACGCTACCGACTGAGCCACGGCGACTACTATATATGTTGGCCATGTATGTTAATATATTTCATATATTTTGTTTGACACATTTATGGATTTGATTAATTCATATTTTGATATATTCATTTCACAATATTATATGGGAAATATATGCTTTATTGCATGACCAATATTAATGGTCATATATAAATATATATTATAGTAAAATGATGATATAAGTAATAAACAGGAATTGAACAGAAAATAATAATTTTATTTTTAAGACACAAAAATATATACTGTACACAAATATATAAATTTCATTATGAGAAAATACACAAGTATGGCAAGACATATCCTCATGTAATAATATAAGTGTACTGAAAAAATTACATATGAGAATACTCAAATAAAAAACCAATTGACTACATATTCCTATATAAACAAATGTAAAAGGCACTGGAATGGGGAACCACATCAAAATACAACAGCAAAAAATGAAATTTAACAACACTGTCACTGCAAGAACACATGAGGGTAAAAATAAATGCACTAATATCATGATAAACAATAAGAAATGCACTAATATCATGCTAAAACAATAAGAAATGCAGCAAGCGGAGCAGGAAAACTGAACGCCCAGGACTGGGTTGTCAGAAATGAGACCACGCATGCGCGCGCTGTCTTTTTGTACTGCGCTGCCAGACGTATAGGCGAATATTTCAATTTTTAACGGTTCCAGACCCGGAGGACTGCGTACGCCGGGTAGGATCGATCCTCTGGATCGTACGCATGCATACGCCTTTTCCTACGCCCGCGTACGATCAAGAAGATCGATCTTACCCGTCGTACGTAGTCTTCTACGACTGATTTGGTCTTCCAAATCACGGATATTATTGGGTGCATCAGCCAATTATCGTAGGTCCTCCACGACGGTTCAGGACCCCCTCGAATGTTTTAAACTACGTAGGATCGTTAGGATTCCGTCGTACGCGGACGAACGATTACACCCGATTATCGTAATGACATCATTTCTGCCGGGAGGATTCCGTCTTTAGACGATCTTAATAGTCGGGTCGGGAATTTTGGCTATGTGTGACGCCACCTTTAGCAAGGTTATTTTACCCCCGAAATAGACAGATGTTGCTGACGGTAATTATTGCTTGTTCTAATTTTTACATATATTTTTCCATTGTTTTGTATTTTCATTTCACTTTTTCAGGGTGTGAAAGTAAATGTTCACCTTAAAAAACTACTCCTACTACTACTGCTACTACTAACAATAATAATAATCATTATTACTATTATAATTATTATAACTATCATTATCATTATACGATTGATGCAGGAAATTAATTCATATGCATGAAATTGTTTGGCAGAATAGGCCTTCTTTAGGGTGGGAAGAAATTCATACGAGAATTTTTGCCCATGAACCATTGTGGCAACTGTATTCACTAATTGCTTAGAGTATTTTTGTATTAAAAACTAGAGCCTAACCATAATGTGTAACATAATCCTAATGTTTAGCCTCATCATAACAATTAATCATTGTTTAACCTGACCTTCAAAAAGCGTAGGTTAAAAGTATAGGTTCACAGAGTGGGTGTTTTAGATCCTTTTTCAAGAAATATCTTCATTTCCCCCCAAAAGACATTCTAATATAATTCGTACAATGGCTAACAAATGAATAGGACATGACGATGAGATCAGATTGACGATAATAGGCCTATACAATGAAAAGCTACTTCAATATTTCTGTTTTATTTGACGAAATCCATCGTATACCAAATCACCATTTAAGGTATATTCACATTATTGAAAATAAAATTTCTAGGTGGTAGCCGTAGCCAAGTGGTAACGCTCACGAATTTGATTATTAGCTCGTGGGTTCGAGGCCAACCACGGCTGAGGTCAGAAAGGGCATTTACTCAGGGAAACAGTCACACATGCTAAAACCAAAGCCTTTTGAAAGAAGGCACCGTCCTAGCCCTTAACAGAGAAGGGGTTTCGTGACGTAAAGCGAATCACATCACATCAATATCGACCTGAATATATATATATATATATATATATATATATATATATATATATATATATATATATATTATATATATATATATATATATATATATATATATATATATATATATATATATATATATATATATATATACATATATATATATATGCACACACGTAAGTATGCATATATATATATATATATATATATATATATATATATATATATATATATATATATATATATATATATATATATATATATATATATATATATATATATATATATATATATATATATATATATATATATATATATATATATATATATACGTAAGTATGCATATATAAAAGCTTTATATATATAAACTTAAACTCATTATTACTCACTCATCCAAGTCGTTGTTGCATCTGTTGAATGAGTTTCTCTTCCAGCAACAACACTTAATGGTGTCACTAGATTCACTCTTCTATTATTATACTTGAAGCATCAAAAACCACGAATGTCACACTTCTCTCACTAAATGGCGTCAGTTCAGTAAACGCAATCAATCACTCATCTAGTCACTGCAATATTAACGAACGACCGAGACAAGTTTCGTTTTATCATTCCATAGAGGCAAAAAGCCAAAATAGTTTCAACATCTGAGCAGCAAAAAAATAAAAAAAATAAAAAAATAAATCAATTAAATTACACTAAAATTTAAAATAGATTAATGATAAACCTTAGAAAAAATGAATCTAGTAAATGTAGGCCTATTTTGGAAAAATTAATAATAATTATATATATATATATATATATATATATATATATATATATATATATATATATATATATATATATATATATATATATATATATATATATATATATATATATATATATATATATATATATATATGATTGTTTGTTCCGGTGTTATGTCACAGACTCCCTTTTCTACCAAGGGCTAAGACGGTTGCCTTCTTGCGAAGGACTTGTTTTAGAAATGTTTACTAATTATAATTATAGATAAGTTCAAGCTTTCGTTTTCCATTGAAATTATCTTCAAAGTACCAACTGTGCAACATTCGTTTTGTAGAGTCTCTCTCTCTCTCTCTCTCTCTCTCTCTCTCTCTCTCTCTCTCTCTACAACAGGAGGCTACATCATCGGTACTTTGAAGATGGTTCGAGTGGAAAGCGAAAAACCTTCTTCTCTTGCTAATTTAATCAGAACCTCCCCCCCTAATATCATCCTCTACACATACAACTGTTCACTTCAGTAAAAGACATAATAATAATAATAATAATAATAATAATAATAATAATAATAATAATAATAAGACTTTATTTCCAACGTACATTGGGTATTCAAATAAGATGCATATATATTCCAGATAGACATCTGTGGTGTACGATATAGACATACTAAAACAAACAAATCATAAAGATGGGTGTACTATTAAAATTTACAAGTAAAATCTTCCTTTAAGAGTAACTTCTTAAGATTATATTTAAAAGTATACACTGAACCAGCATTTTTTAGTTCTCTGGGAAGCTGATTATATAAATGAGGTCCACGAATGTTTATATCTCTTGAGCCAATATCAGTTTTAGACCTTCGTACTAATAAATCTTCCCCTTGACGGGTAGTTAACCCGGTAACTGAGCTTACTGTAGAAAAATTATACAAGCAATCAGGAATATTGTTTCTTAGTATATTAAAAACAAAGGTACATATATCAAAAACATATTTATCTCTAATCTTTATCCATTCTAGATCTTTTAAAACAGGAGAGGTGTGCTCGTATTTTCTTACATTGCCAACAGCCACTCGTGCTGCAAAGTTTTGTAACTTTTGTATTCTTTGTAATTGAGTCTTATTTGTACGTCCCCAAACTTTGAGACCGTAATTAATTAAACTCATAGCTAAGGACTGGACAATTATTATACGAGTTGATGTTTCAAATGAGTCTTTTACCCTATTTAGATATATTAGAGTACCCATTACTTTTTTATAAATTTCATCTATATGCATTTCAAAATTCATGTAACGGTCAAAATAGACACCTAGGTTCTTTACCGAGTTCATTGGCTTAATGATATTACCGTTAAAATTTATATGAAGATTGTCATCAACTTCTGATAATAATTGTCTGGATCCGATAAGAATAGATTAGGTTTTAGTTTCATTAAGTAACAGACCATTTTTTAGAAAGTAACGTTTAGCCATATACAAAATTTCTTCTGCTCTACGAATAATATTTTCTAAATCATTAATTTCTCCTTCAATTAAGATTTGAGTATCGTCAGCATATTGAATGACATAACAGTTAGGTAAATATTTTACTAGATCGTTTACATATATTAGAAAAAGTATAGGTCCTAGGATCGATCCCTGAGGGACCCCAAACAATACCTTCTTGCGACTTGAAACTACATCTTTTATTCTGACTGACTGGTAGCGGTTTTTTAAATAGTTCTCGAACCAGCTTGGGTCAATGTTCATTTTTTTGCATTTTTCTAATAAGATGGTATGGTGTACACTATCAAAAGCTTTAGAAAGATCGAGTAGTAGTAGCAATGATATTTTCTTATTATCTATATTTTTGTATATTTCATCTGATATTTTCAATAAGGCAGTTTCAGTTGATAATTTTGGCCTGAAACCGTGTTGACTTTTTGCAATAAGTTTATTTTTTCCAAGAAACTCACTTAACTGATTTGCAACAATCTTTTCAAGTATCTTTGATAAAATTGGTAGTAAAGAGATTGGTCTATAGTTAGAGACGTCGTCAGGATTTCCATTTTTAAAACCAGGAATTACATGGGGATTTTAGCATAAATCTGGGTAAATATTGGTAACTATGGAAGTATTGATTATTACCGTCAGATAATAAGCTATTACAAATAATGAATCTCTAATAAAACGAAAACAAATTCCATCTGATCCATATGCATTAGAGTCTTTCAGATTTTTTATTACTAAGATTACTGTATTACAATCTACTGTAGTAGGGTTAAAGACATCATTACTTCTATTGAATGCACTATGTTCTTGAAGATTAACATTATTATTATTATTACTACCATCATCACTATTATCATTACCATTACTACCACCATCATTATTATTTACACCATTATCAACATTCCTATTATTATTACTACTACCATCATCATTATTATAACGCAATATCGACTTTAAATATTCATAATTAATGAACTAGAATATGTTATAGACTACGTGTATGTGTGTGTTTGTGTGTGTGTGTTGAGGAAGTGGCGCCGAGGTGTCTCGGACAACAAAAAGGAAATCTCAGGATGCGAGGAGGGGGGAGGGGGTAGAGGGCAGGGCAAACTTCGTTTATGGTAGCTATTGAAATAAAAAATGTGACACCAGAACGGCCCCCCCTATATATATATATATATATATATATATATATATATATATATATATATATATATATATATATATATATATATATATATATATATATATATATATATATATATATATATATATATATACACACACATTGTTTTATACATATATATATATATATATATATATATATATATATATATATATATATATATATATAATATATATATATATATATATATATATATATATATATATATATATATATATATATATATATATATATATATATATATACATTGTTTTATACATATATATATATATATATATATATATATATATATATATATATATATATATATATATATATATATATATATATATATATATATATATATATATATATATATATATATATATATATATATATATAATTAAAGTATATATATATATATATATATATATATATATGTATATATATATATATATATATATATATATATATATATATATATATATATATATATATATATATATATATATATGTACTGCCCTGCAAGGCGCTCTCTCTCTCTCTCTCTCTCTCTCTCTCTCTCTCTCTCTCTCTCTCTCTCTCTCTCTCTCTCTCCTAAGCACCACGTGGTCATCCCTTCAACCAACAGAATACATCCAAGCCCCCCAAAAAGAACTTTTTTTTTTTTTTTTTACCCCCATGTGACGTCTCTTGAAAACAAACATACAATGCACGCAGATGCAAGTGCATATAGGCATTCAATTATTTGATTCTATGGGGAAACTGAAAATGCATTATACAGGCCAGTGACTGCATCACTTTCTCTGGATATCATAATTGAGCTAAATTTATATTTTATCGTAAAATTTCAACAACTCCACCGATGCAAAGGTAAAAAATTAAGAAATAAAAAGTTCTGTAAAACGTAAACGAAATACAAATGTAAATCTGGGGCTAATAAAGAAATATTTACGATCTAAAAATGTGAACGAAGTTGTACAATGTTAATGTAATTTTAAAAAAGAAAATCGAACAAAAATTACAATATAATATATAAATGTTTATTTCATTATTTTATTTCAGATACAAATAATTGATTTCATATGATTCTTCACGTTCCTCCTTTAAGCTATTTCTCTCATTATTCTTATTGATCCCATTTCTCTGTGATGTGTCATGAATAGAGTCTTGCTGACTAATCATCATTCCCACGATTGCCATCATTGCAGGACTTGAAGAGGGAGCATTTCATTACTGGAGGTCAAATGCTCGCCATCAACACGGAGAACGAAGGCAGGGGAGGGGGGTGGGGTGAAGTGAATGAGTTTGTTCTGCAGTATAAGATTTACCGTTCAGAGACTGACATGTCTACCACACACACACAGATAAATACGCCCCCACAGTAAATTGTTGCTGCCATACTGTGAGTTGTGTGTTAGTATGCAGCAATGTTTTATCAATGTGTACACCTCCCTGTAAACTATGTTCAATTCTTTGTTTTGTATCCATTTGAAGCATTATTTGTATAAACTCATGTCATGTCTGACGCCTTGGCGCAATAAATTAATAAAATAAAATAATCTCTCTCTCTCTCTCTCTCTCTCTCTCTCTCTCTCTCTCTCTCTCTCTCTCTCTCTCTCTCTCTCTCGGCCTAACTTCAAGACTCGGGTATCAATTGATATAAAAAAAAATAGGGTAAATCTGTCTGAGACTGCATTTGATTATATATATATATATATATATATATATATATATATATATATATATATATATATATATATATATATATATATATATATATATATATATATATATATATATATATATATATATATATATATATATATATATATATATATATATATATATATATACTGTATATTTAATAAAACTGAACTGTTAACATACAGTCTAAAACAATAGGAAAAAGCCCATTAAAGAAAGCAACGAAAATATATATTTGAAGTACTTATTAGTTTCTTGACTGTAATTGGCCACTTTCTCAAAGTACAATGATAAGAGATACAGCTATAGCAAATAAAAAAAACATTTGAAAAGAAGGAGAAAAACCTTCTCTACAAGGGACATTCGCATGGGATTATGAGCTACCAATCTTAATTGCCATCCAGGGTCAGTCGATAATCCCCACACACTGGCCGAAAAGGGAAAATAAAATCATTAATTCGCTAAATTGCAAAGGATAAAAAAGTATTATGTAAATTTATGTACTGTATGTATGGGATAATACATATTTTTGTGTGTATTTATGTGGCTGTATGTGTTTATCCTCGTGAATATGTATGTTTGTCTATCTATATATTTTGGTGTATGTATATGTGTGTAATTACCTAATTGTAATTATCTAATTGTGTTTACGGGAAAGAGCCCAAAGATCGTATCTTCCCGTCTCCTCATCGGTTCCATT